>APFE031309139.1:0-40998 GCA_000404065.3 Pinus taeda | reverse complement strand
CTTTTCTAGGACATTAGAAGTTAAAGTATAAATAGTTGCTTACACATCATCTCAAGAAGGTAACACTTCATAATTGAATGTTGGAGTAACTAAGTATACATTAGTTGTTTTTAATTTCACACGTTAGTTGAATTTCATTTTCATTATTTGATTTCATAGATTAGATGAATTGGTTTTTGTTATTTTGTAGTTAGATTGATCTAAGCTGAAAGACAATTTCTAGCACATACAGTGCACGCATGCTTCACAAGTTTACGAAACCCTCGGTTTAACAAATTAAATGACAGGTAATCACTTTTCCCCAACAATCCTCAAGAGCTATTTGGATTTGGTTATACCCACTAAACGCGTCCAAGAAAGAGAAAAACTTTTCACGACTAGCGTATCAAGGACTTGGTCGATAAATGGTAGAGGAAAATGATCTTTCAAGGTTTCTTTATTCAGCTCCCTATAGTCTACACAAATCCGCCATTTACCATTATTTTTAGGAATGATGACCAACAAGGATACCCACTGGCTGTCCGAGATTGGGTAAATAAATCCTGGATCCAACAACTTTTGGAGCTCCTCTTTGACAATCTTTTTCAAGGCAGGGTTCATCCTTCTTTGAGGCTGTCTCACAGGTTGACAATCTTCTTTGATGTAAATATGATGAGTACACAAATCGGTAGGGACACCTTTCATATCAGTATAATCCCAGGTGAAATATTCTTTTTGTTCTCTAAGGATCTTCAGGAGATGTTCAGTCTAGGCCGGTGAAAGATTAGGGTTGATATTCAATGTCTTCCCCGGCTCAATCTCCACCGGTATGCTGTTAGAAATGATGTTATAGGAATGTCTTCATTTCTAGTTTTTGATCTGATAGTTTCATGTGTTTCACAGCTCATGATAGATTCTAAAAATTGTCGAGTTGGATCTAGAACAACATGAGAGCTACTAATAAAAGTGATGATAGTATCATCCTCTGTCTCATTCTTAAAGTAGAGGGCTTGCCCCATGGTAAGCACTCGCTAGAGTTCATAATATTCAGTTTTGATCCCATCCAAAGACAAAGAGTTATGTTTTGGATTTTTTCTGTGAGCTTGGTTCTGCAGGGGGATACAAAATAAGATTCTTCGTATTTTCCCAATTAGAAATTATCATGTTTCTTGACCGACATCCAATATAGGGATAAATGGTTGCAAGCCAAGGCTGTCCTAAAATAAGGGATGACTACCAGCTGGGGATTGCATATGTAAAACTAGGAGATCAACGAGATAACGCCAAAAATTCGTTGAAATCGTTATGTCTTCCAATTTCCCTATCGATCTAATTGTAGATCTGTCAGGTAGTTCTAAGACTATAGGGGTAGGCTTAAGATCACACAATCCCAGTGTAAGCATGGTTTCAGAAGTAATTACATTAATTTCAATGCCCAAATCTACTAGTACATTCAGAATATCTACCCGATTAATATGAACTGTTAGAATTGGGTTCCCAGGATCCCCATATTTTACAGGCATAACCTTTCCTAGCACAATGTCAGATAATCTCCTCATAACATGAATTGTAAGTGGATTTTTTGTTTTCTTGCCAGGTCTCTTAGAACAATATTCTCTTATAGTTTTAGCGTAAATAGGTACATTTTTCATGGCCTAAAGTAGGGGGATTTTTAAAAACAGATTCTGCAACTCTCCTAAAAGATCAAATTTCGTTGAGGGATCCATTTAATCAAGGCTAATCGTTCAGGATAAGGAGGATTGGGTTGACAGGCCTGAGTAACAGTCAAATGAGAAGGAGAATGTTCCACAAATGGTTGGGTTGTCTAATCCCTGACTGCTTGAGATTCTGGATTCTCATCATCAAGATGTTCAACAACAATGGGCGATGTAGGAGCATTTACTACCTGGCGAGATCACAAATTTATTTCATTAAACACTACGGTGGTAATTCTATACGAAGGAAGGTTGAGGGTGTCTGGTTTTTGAGCGCTCTTATTGTTTGGATTTGGTTTGGCTAAATGGGAAGTTGAGGTTAGAGAGGAGGATTATTGGAGGAAATGTTTGAGGGAAGTTGTAACTATTGTTGCTGTGTAGGTTGAGGAAATTAAGTAGCAGGGCAAACAAGACTATGCCAACTTTGAGACCATGAAGAACTTGAATTAGGTTGAGGACACCATGGTTGCTAGTGTGGGTATTGATAATATTCAAGCCAAAAAGGAACTGACTAAGGATTCATATTATAATATCAAAAATGATCTTGAGACGTACCTGGATTTAAGCTTGATGATCATGGCTGCCATGATTTCTTAGACCCCATAACGCATAGCTGATCTGGTTCTTCATTTGTCCCTTGAAATAATGCCTTTAGTGTTGGAAGAGATGGACTTGCACTAGTGGAGTGACTCTGTTCACAAATAGCACATGTCTGTATACTGTCTAGTGGACACTCCTTCAGTGGATATTTCTTTCTACATTGAGGGTAGAAAATAGCCATGGTTCTTTCCAACTCCATCTGCTTCTACTTTTCCTGTAATGTGTCCATTTGGGAGGATAATGTGCTTAGGATACTAGTTTTCAAATTATCTAGTAGGTTACCAATTTCTTCTTTTGTGATTCCCCCGCTCGATGTTTTGAAAGTCTAGGTTCTCTGTTTATTCCTTGGGGCTCCCCTTGAACATTGAATACAGAGTTCACAAATGGTTTTAAAATATTCTTTAGATATATCCCCTTTACCTACTATGTTTAACAACTCCAAATATTCTTCCCTTAGGGCCTGGAGAAAAATAATTTTCAAAATATCCTAATCGAGGTCATTGTGGCCAAACCTCTAGAGAGTGTACTTAAAATGCTCCACACAATCCTCCATATTTTCATCCTCCTTCCTTATAAATTTGAAAGTTTCTTCCTTAATGTCCTGGGATTTACAATAATCCCGATATTTTTCCAGGAGGGCCTTCTTCATGTCATCCAGGTAGAGATGGATTTTCCTCCTAGACCCATAAACCATCGCAACGCTTTCCCTTTTAATGCAGTAGGAAAAAATTTCAGCTTTTGAGCATCATTGATATAGTCATATCCTTTGCAAACAATATCAAACTCGAATAAGAAAGTGTCTAGATATTCCGTGGAAATCCCATGGAAGTTTGGCAGTGCGATCAGTGGAATAGGCTTCATTGGTGCATCACCCGTGATTCCCCCAATTGGGAATTCAATTGAAGATGTTACGGGTGCCATAAATATCTTCCAATACTCACTTGGAACTTCAACATGTTCCTTTTATGTAACAACTGATGGTTGTGGAAGTTTAACAACACTCCCGTGATCATGAGGTGAATAAAATCCTCTAAGGTTTCCTTCTTCAATCCTTGAGTGGATTCCTTCTTCTGACCCTCTATTGGCCACTTCCTCCCTGTCTGATACTAGAGGAGGTGTTTCTAATTCCTCTGATACCCTGCTTGCCGCTTCTCCTATAGCTGTTGAAAGGGATACTTATACCCCTAGAGGTTGTATAGGTTGTTCCATAGAATGCCCTTCGGATTTTTTGTGAACTTCCACCCTAGCAGTAGCTCGCGAAGAGGCTTTTGATGCAACTTTTGTGTTAATCTCCTGGATATAGGTATTCCTCCCTAAATCCTTCCTTCGTTGCCTTTGGGGTCCTCCTCTACCACTTTTATTCGAACCCTTGTTCATACATTTATTGGAAAGAAAACATTAAAAATTTGATAGCTCAAGACTTGGAGTAGGGCGAAAAACTCTATTCCCTCCCCAGAGCGAGAGGATGATTCAAAAACAATAAACCATCAGAAAGAAAACTAAAGCTCACGACTTGGAGCAGGGTGAGAAAAATCTTTCCCTCCCCAGGACGAGAGAGTGGCCCCTATATAAAAATAAAAAGAAAATGAAAAAGAAAAAGCAAAGCAAAATGGCTAGGGCTCAGGATCTGGAGCAGGGTAACAATTTCCTCCCCAGAATGAGAGATTGGTTTCTAGGAAACCAGCAAAATGAAAAGAAATCGAAAATAAAAGAAAACAGAACACTACACTCAGGACTTAGAGTAGGGTAACAAATTCCCTCCCTGAGACAAGAGATTGATCCGTAGATCAATGTGGATCATGTTCTTGCACCTTGTTAACCTCCCCGCCAACGACACCAAAATGTTGGTGTCCGAGTGTGAATAACTATTCAACCCTTTTCGAAATTTAATTTATCAATCTAAGTGTGTATATTATTTCAAGGTAATGCAAAGTATATGCAGGTAGCAATGACGCAATCCAATCACCAATCCCAGATTCAATAACTAAATTAATTAAAGACATATTGTGACGGTAAAAAAAAATCAATTCCAGAATTATAAAAGAATTCACAACAATAAGTAAGGTACTGTAACATCAATCGAAATAAACCAACATAAATAAAATAACAACACACAGAAATAATGCAGCACCTGATCAGAAGAGTGGGCCAACTCTCTGACCAGGGTTGTGATGGATTCACAACTTATAGAGAGAACAAAAAATAACTTGCATTCAATTAACTAAACAATATTTTGCTACAATCTTAGTCCCTTGCATGGCTAACCCAATTCACAGCATTGAAACCCTTCTTATACATCTATTTAGAAAAGACTGTTCTCCGAATCTAGCAGCTAATGTCTACAAATATACTGTTGTTGAAACAATCAAAATATTTGCTGAGAGGGAGAACAAGAAAGATCTGGAATAGGCCTGGAATCTGTTATGCTGTTACAGCATTGCCACAATGGTGCTGTTAGCTCAGAGTTACTTCTATGATTTTCATATGTGACCTTTGACCACCAAATTTGCGGAAATGACAGAATCAGTAACTCACATAGGTAAATTCTCCATGACTATTAATTCATTAATTAAACATTCCAGGAAGACAATCGAAGAGGGTTTACCTTGTGCATTTAGAGAAATTAGTGAATATAAATGACACAAAGGAGTGAGAGAGTGGGCAAAAATGGAGGGAAAAAGTATGCAGATTTGGTACCCTACAACTACAACGTCCAGACGAGGCTCCTCTGCATGGCAGAAACAGATGGACAAGGTCATGAAGGAGTATAGGGACATATTCACCTCACCCACAGGGGTACCTTTACACTGTTAAGTCAAGCAATCCATTGATTTGACCCCAGGTGCGTCACTGCCCAATGGATTGATCTATCGATGCTCTGTTTTGTAGAATGATGAAATCAAGAGGTAGATTCAGGAGTTGTTGCAGAAAGGGCACATCACACCAAGTTCATCACCCTATGGGAGCTTGATCATGTTGGTACAGAAGAAGGATGGGACCTGGAGACTCTATATTGACTATCAGGCACTGAAAAATATCAGTGTTTGGAATAGGTATTCTATCTCATAGATTGATGGCCTTTTGGACCATCTCAAGGGGGCCAAATATTTCAACAAGATTGATTTGCAGTTCAAGTATCACCAGGTACCAATAGAACCCTCCGATGTGTGGAAAACTGTCTTCAAATCTAAGAAGGGACTTTTTTAATGGATGGTCATGCCTTTCACAACCTTCATGAGGCTAGTGGATGATATTATTACAACCCTTCACCAACTCGTTCATGGTGGCGTATTTGGATGACATCTTGATCTTCATCCAAAGTTGGGAAGAGCACCTCCGCCATATTCGACAGGTCCTCCAAACACTATGACAACACAAGATATGTGCGAATTTTAAGAAATGCACTTTTGGTATGACCCGGGTTCATTATCTAGGGTACATTATTGATGAGCGGGGTGTGCATGTGGACCCAACCAAGATACAAGCCATGCAAGATTGGCTAGCCCCAATCACTCTAATGAAGATCCACATCTTTCTGGGTCTTGCCAATTTCTAGCGCAAGTTTGTGTTGAGATTATCTCATATCACTTGGCCTTTGAGTCAAGTCACCAAGGGCAGAGTGAAAGCAAAATTGTTTTGGTGTAAATCCCAACAAAAGGCATTTTCTGAATTGAAACATTGCCTCTACTCTACACCAGTGCTCACATTACCAGACCTACAACAACCATTTGAGATTGAGACAGATGCCTCTGACTATGCTATTGGTGTAGTTCTTACTTAATAGGGGCATCCAGAGGCATATCATAGTGAGACACTTTCAAACATAGTCCAAAATTATCCCACCTATGAAAAAGATATGTATTCCATTGCGTAGGCTTGTCGACATTGGAAGCATTGCATTATGGGGAAGGAAACGATCATCCACATAGGCCACCAACCCTTGCAGTTAATAGAGACATAAGGGAAGTTGCAAAAACATATCCATAAAAAATGGTCCACGTACCTGCAATAGTTCCATTTGAACATTAAGTACAATAAGGGTAGCACCAATAATGTTACAGACTACCTCAACCAACTGTCGGTCATGGTGCTGACCATTATGCTCGACTCTTTTGAGAACAAGACTTTGGGGTGGGCGCTTATGTACAAGAGCGATCCAGAATTTCGTAAAACATACTAGACGCTCTCGGAAGGCAAGCAAGTTCCAAATTTTCACCTCTAGGATACATTGTTATGTCACCTGGGACACCTCTGTGTTCCTTCAAGAGAGTGTGCCAAGATGAATTTGGAGGTGCACTATAGTTGGGTGTTGGAAGATTCGGAGTAGAGAAAATATTGGCAGTGTTGTAAAAGTATTTTTATTGGTTAAGCCTTCGACAGGATGTTGGGGAGTACTTAAGATCCTACACTACCTGATCCATTTACAAACTGACCTTCAAGAAGAAAGGCCTATATACTCCTCTGCTTACACCTAATTGACCTTGGGAATCCATCTCCATGGATTACATGTGGGACCTTCCTTCTACTAAGCTTGGAAATGACTACTTTTTCATGGTTGTCAACATATTTTATAAGATGACCATTTTGGTAACTTGCAAGAAGAATATCACAGCAGAAGCCACTGCTAAGCTCTTCTTTGAACGAGTATGGTTATACTTTGGGATCCCACAATCCATTATCTCATATTGGGACAACAGGTTCCTAAGTACATTTTAGTCAAGTCTCTGGTCAATGCTGGATACCAAGCTCACTAAGTCCATGACTTTCCACCCCCAAACTAATGGCCAAACAAAGGTCATCAACAGGATGATCATACACATTTTGTGCATGTATAACTCGAAGAATCCACACACATGGGACAAAAGCCTCCCCTATGTCCAACATAGATACAACAAAGCTCTCCATAGATTAATTGGCCACAAACCCTTTTAGGTGGGGTTGGGATTCTAGCCACTATTTCCTATTGATGTGGCCATACCATTTGCAGCTACTCAGGGGTCTTTGGCCCATGTCCAGTCTAAAGTTGATAGGGCTAACAACTTCATTGAGCACATCCAACACATCATCTAGTAGGTCCATGACATATTGGAAAAGTCCAATGCTAAGTACAAGCAACGACGTGATCAACATCGGGTGCCACACAAGTTCTAGATGAGCGATAAAGTTTGGCTACATTTGTAGAAGGAGCACCTCGTTGGGCCTCACCACAAGCTTTGACCACTTCGATATGGGCCTTACACCATCACTAAGGCTATAGGGGAAAAGTATTTCGATCTTAGCATCCCACCATTCCTTGGCATGCACTTAGTGTTCAATGTGCAATGCCTTCAACCTACTTTCCACCATTACTAGACACATTACACATTGCAGAACACCTCACACAAATAGAGTTAAACTAAGACTGCATAGAACATTCCACAAGTGATCATGGACACACAGATCAAGAACACTCACCAGGAAAATATATAATTGTATCGGGTTGTCAAATTTGGCCAACTCCTACACCAAGGCAAGTGGCTCACCAGGGCCCAAGCTCAACAGAAGTTTCCAAATCTCATGGAGGCCCTCAACTCAATGGGAAACATTGCTTCCCAAGGGGGGAGTACTGATCTCCAGGTGGATATTGTTGACCACTCACATATTCGACTTGGACCCCCACCACTATTTCTTTTAGTTTTCAAGTTTCCTTAGTTGTAGCACAGTTTACTATTTTTGGCCATTTTTTGGTTCCTAAAATTTCGGAGCTTTTTGAGACCCTAAATGACAAATTTTTGGAAAATGGAAAAAAAAAGAGAGTCTTAATAGATGTTTTCAGTCAAAAGTTGTACTCCTCGGATAAATATTTCTAATGAGGTATTGTGCATGTCAAACTGAGATTGCATGCCAAAGTTACGACCCCACGAAGTTGATGTACCAATTTACCCAAACGAGCCCCAAATATCTGGCACTTCATCTCCTAGGGTTAGGTTTTTGGATGGTTAGGGTTTTCCATTATTTCTCAACAATAAATAGTCCTTTTAACATCATTATAAGATAGTTTAGAGGTATGTAGCCACCACATCTCTTCTCAGAGATAAGCTACCATTACTTGAGCTAGTTTATTTTCATTATGTTTGTAAGCATATTTCAGTTCTTTGATATTAATGAAATTAAGTTTTATTTCTACTGCATCTCTATATTTGTTGTTATATCTATAATTTGTTGCATTCCTATTTATGTTCGAATCATCAAGGGAAATTAAGTGCTCTTGTAGACCAAGAGCATATTTAGAAATAAGAATAAGATCATCTATGTACAAAAGAAGCCTTATAACAAACTTTCCCAAATGGATGTCATCACCCCCTTGCAAACTTACCCACTCTTCAAGCTTATCAATATATAAAATAAAAAGGGTAGGAGACAATGGGCAACCTTGCTTGACCCCGATATCGCTTCTAAATTTTTTAGAAATGCCTGTTGAAGTTATAATTTTGACTTTCACCTCTTCATACAACCTATGCACAAATTCTCTCAAATGCCTTTGAACCATGAGTTACTCCATTTTGTGGAAAAGCGTATCCCTAGGAACTGTGTCAAGGGATTTTTTGAAATCAACAAAGCAACATAATACTTCTTCCTTTTTCTCCCAATTTTTTTAATGACGTGCCTTAAAGTTATACCATGATCAATTGTGAAATGTTTAGGTCTAAATCCTGCTTGCCCTTTACCATGTTTATCTTGAAAGAGTATTAAAATACCCAAGGATCAAACTGTAATGCTAAAAATCCTTCTACCAAGAGATCACAAGATGAAGAACAAAGAAAAACACACTTCATTTCTCAAGAAAATGAGTTATACATGAGCCTAATTTATAGGAACAATAGAGGCTTCTAATGATAGCTAGAAGATAAGACTAATGACTCATTAGATAAGGATAAGAATGACAACGTAGATGATAAGATCACTACGTAAGCTTACAAGTTTCAATATTTATTGGAACTCTAACACCCCCCCATAAGTGAAACATAGGGAGGAGAATAAAGGAAAAAAGAACAAAAAGAATGGGTCTCGACAACTAGCCCTTTTTAGGCACCCATGTACAACATTTAATAAGAAAGAAAGAAAGAAAATGAAGAGGTAAAGGAGGGATGACTCAAGGTGACCCCGCAAGGAAAAATTCCTTTACTCCAAGCATATGTTGTAATTGAAGAAACCTTGGTGATGTCAACAACTTTGTAAAAATATTTGGTATTTGTTCTTCAATAGGTACATATTCAAGGGTGAGAACACCATCTTGAATAAGTTGGCGAATGAAGTGCATATGAATCTCAATGTGTTTTGTCCTTTGATGCTCCACAAGATTTCTATAAATTTGTATTGCACTTTGATTATCATACCATAAGAGAGTAGGTTGATCCTGTTGAATACCAAAATCAAGCAATAACTATCGTAGCCAAAGTACTTCTTGACCTGTGAGAATTGTTGGTTGTTTCTTGCAATTTAAAGCAATTGGAGCAGATCCAAGACAGAAAACAAATCCATAGGTGGATTTCTGATCATCCACTGATCCAACCCAGTCAAAATCAGTGAAACCTACAAGCTCAACAGAACCAACAATATATTGAATGCCAAAATTGGAAGTTCCTTGAATATATATTAGAATATGCTTTGCTACTTTCGAGTGACTCTGATGAGGATCCATAGAAAATATAGGTACCATCCCAACTGCATAGTCAATGTCATGCCGTATGTGTTTCAAATAAAGTAGACTACCAATAAGTTGGTGATACAATGTAGGATCCACCCTGGGAGTGGTGCAACTAGCAGTAAGAATAACACCTAAGTAAAAAGGAGTAGGTGAAGGCTTACAATTAGCCATGCCAAAATGTTAGAGTAAATCAAGATCATATTTCTTTTGGAAGACGTTGATTCCATTTGAATATTAGTGAACCTACAAGCCAAGAAAGTAGTGTATAAGACCAAGATCTATCATAGCAAACTATCACATCAATACTTCCTTAACATTATGAATCATAGATGAAGAACTCCCCATGAGGATCAAGTCATCCACATATAGAACTAGAATCAATAAATTAGATTCCCGTCTCTTACTATATACTTTTGGATCAGAGTGACAACGATTGAACCTTGAGGAAAGCAAAAAACTATCCATATTCTCATACCAAGTTCTAGGAGCTTGTTTGAGACCATACAAAGATCGTCTAAGCCAGCAGACAAGTGAAGGATCCTGCACAAAACCAGGAGGTTTCTCCATGTAAATCTCCTCATGTAGATCACCATGCATAAAAGCAATCTTAACATACATTTGGTAAAATGACCAGCCTTGGGAGGCTACAAGAGAAAGCACAAGATGAATAGAATCCATCTTGGCAACAAGAGCGAAATTCTCAGAATAGTAAATTCCTTCAACCTGTGAAAATCTCTTAGCCACAAGGCGTGCCTTTTGTTTCTCTACAGATCCATCTGTTGGATATTTGGTTCTATAAACCCACTTGCAACGAACCAACTTACGTCCTTTTCTCAGGTTTTCCAACAACTTTATAAAATTGTTGTGGATCCTCTGAAATGGCTTGACTCAAAAGAAAGATTCCTTCAGTCTGTGGTTAATTTGAGGTTAGATAACTAAAATCAGTTGCATCATAGCTAAATCTATCAGGATTCTTTCTCTTACGAAGACTCCTCCTTGAGGAATTATCCAGAATAGATTTATCCTATACGGGTTCTGCTGGTATTGATGGAATATTTTCTTCTGGCTAATGAACTTTAGTAGAGCTTTCTTCTTCTTCCATATCTATAAAAGCATGACAATTATTAGAACCATAATCAACAATTGAACATGAGGTAGTAGGGGAAGAAGATGATCCTGGATTGATATTTTCATCAAAATAAACATCTTTTCAGAACAAAAGTTCCTTAGAGTTAGGATCAAAGAGACGATAAGCTTTCATGTCTTCACAGTAACCAACAAATATCAATTGCTAACTTTTCTTTTCCATGGATTTATATTTTTTATCTGGAATTAATGCCCAAGAAGGACTGCCAAATACCCTGAAAGAAGACACATCTGTGTCCATGCTTCCATTGGAGTCATATTTTGAAGTGCCTTATGAGGCATCCTATTTTGAATGTAATTAGCACAATTAACTACTTCAGCCCAAAAAGTAGGTGCCAAGCTCTTGGAATGAATCATGCAATTATCCATCTCCTTAAGTGTTATATTCTTCCATTTAACTACACCATTTTGCTGAGGGGTGTAGGGAACAAAATATTGATGAAGAATTCCATGTTCTTTGCAAAAATGTTGAAATTCATTACTGACATACTCCCCCCCCCATTATCTATGCTTAGATTTTTAATAGAGCATGAAGATTGTTTCTCATCAAGATATTTACATGTCTTGAAGGTTGCAAAGAGTTCTCTCTTGTACTTGAGAAAATACACCCAAGAGTACCGTGAAAAATCATCAATAAAAGTTAATGCATATTCGGCCCCTAAAAAAGGAGGAGTTGAAAATGTCATTAGATCACTATGCACCAACTCAAGAGGTGATTTTTCCCTTTAGGAAAGGGATCTTGGTGTTGTTTTCCAAGGGCACAACCGATGCACACTCCATCAATACATGTAACCTTAGGAAGACTTGAAACCAAATTTTGAGTGTACATCTGTCGTAAATATCTATAATTGAGATTACCAAATATTTCATGCCAAAGCTTACTTAATGAATGAGCATGAGCTACAAAAGAAGAAGTAGAGGAAGGCTCGAAGTAGAAAAAATTATATAATCTATAAGAATGATCAACTTGTTCAATAGCAACAAAAATTCTAAGATCATGTAGTTCTTTAATGACTACTTCATTTGGAGAAAACTCTATAGTTTTCAAATTACCAGAATGACAGATCTGATAAATGGAAAATAAATTTGCAGAAATTTCAGAGACTAGGAGCACATTGTTTTACTTGCAAATCTTCCAGAATTTTCCTGAGCCACACATTTTCTTTTGTTGCCTCAGCTGTTGCCACATATTCTGCCTTTGTTGTGGAATTTGCTGGAATTGATTGTTTGCATGATCTCCAGGAGACAACTCCTGATCCAAGACTCATAGCATAACCAGAATTAGATCCCCTAGTTTCTTTGTCTCTGTCAAAGTCTAAATCTGAGTATCCAATCAAGTCGAAGTCGCCCACCTATGTATCCTTGAGTCCAAAGTCTTGAGTTCCCCTCAAGTACTTTAGAACTCTTTTTGTAGCAGACCAATGTCCCTCACAAGGCTTTTTCATAAACATGGACATGATTCCAACAACAAACAAAATATTTGGTCTGGTAGTAGTCAGGTAGTTGAGACTTCCTACAAGCTGTCTATACTTTGTTGCATCCTCAAATTCTTTTCCTTCAATGGATGTAAGTTTTAAGTTTTGTTCCATTGGAGTAGTTAGAGGATTTCATTCAGCCATGTCAAACCTATTTAACAGATCTCCAATGTACTTATTTTGAGAAAGGAACATGGACTTCAGATGTTGAGTTACTCCAATACCAAGATAGTAATGAACATAGCCCAAATCAGTCATTTCAAAACATTTCCTTAATTCCTTTTTCATGGATGAAATGTAGCTCTCATTGTTCCCTATCATCAAAATATCATCTACATATACCACAAGATATACAACTGTTTTGCCAACTTGACAAAGAAATTTGCATCATCAAGATCATAATGTTTGAAATTGAGTTTCAGAAGATGCTTAGTTAGTTTTTCATACCAGGCTCGCGGTGCTTGTTTGAGGCCTTACAAGGATTTCACAAGTTTGCATACTTTATGTTCATTTCATTTCACAGCAAATCCTTTATGTTGGGACATAAAAACATTCTCTTTTAGATCTCCATTCAAGAAAGCAGTTTTTACATCCATTTGATGTACTTTCCAACCGTTCTGAGCTGCTAAGGCAAAAAGTGTCTGGATGGTAGCCCATTTTGTTGTGGGGGGAAAAGTCTCCTCATAATCAACTCCTTCTTTCTGTGCAAAACCTTTTGCCATAAGCCTGGCTTTGTGCTCATCGAGTAAGCCATCAGATATATACTTGTTCTTGTAAACCCACTTGTAGCCAATTGGTTTGGTTCCCAATGGAGGATCAACCAGCTTCCAAGAGCCATTCTTTACTAAGGCATCATACTCCTTTTGCATCGCTTCTTTCCATTCATCATAAGAAGTGACTTCTTTGAAGGAAGTTGGTTCAAAATCTGTACACAAATTCAATTCACAATCATAAGAAACATCCATATCAAAAGGTGAATCAAAGTCATCTACATCACCTCCATTGTGCCAGGCTAAATTTCTAGTTCCTGTCTTTCCAACCTCATTAGGATGAACACTTTCAAGTGCCTTTGTTAGCTACTTTGGGGGACCTTCTTGAGATGGTCCAAGTTGCTTAGTTGATTGAGTTGGGACTGAATCAAGATCCCAAATCTGTCAATCACATCACTCGAAGTATCATTCATTGTTGGAGTTTCATATAGGTATTGGGTAGCAAAACCCCCGCGTAATGGTTTTGGGACTTAAAGCCCACAATTTTCCGTAATGGTATTGTAAAGGCTCCGTGAAGTGCACGGAGCGCAAATTGTAATAAGTCAAGTCAAAGGGTAGTCCGCCCTAAAATATTGTAGTTGAATCTAGAATGTGTCAGCTTACCCATGGTCTGTGGACCATGGGAATGTATAAATAGAGTGAGGCTCTAAATGTAGAAGGTAGATTTTGTCCAGATCTTAAGGGTATGGGTTTCTGAAAGTGATATTCACTCTGAGTCTGTAAGTCCGAGTCATAGGTGGTAGTAATAGAAGAGGCTCTGTAGCTATGTGTGCAGAGACTTGGTAGAGTCCGCAATTGTTTGCGCGGACCCCTGCAACTGTGTGTGCAGGGTAGGAAATGGATTGTAACTGGAAAAAGCATTAATAAAGATAAGTTGGTTTTGGAATATCACATATCTACTGCTTTGTTTTTGTTTATGCAACTGTTTACAGTTTATGATTGCGCGCATGTCTATTTATGTTGAATGGTAAAGGAAAGCATTGGGCCCACTTAATTTAATTCAAGATCTATAATACTAATAAGCACTGTAAAGGGTAAAGAATAGTTGTGCTCGTTATCCAAGCTGCGTGAAGGTAGTTGCACTGAACAGGCAAGTCGCCCAGCACGTAGGACTAGTTCACGAACTTTCTAGACTTCATCAAAACATCCCTAGGGTGTGGAAACCTGGTTCCAGCAACCTGCCATACTACCTAGGGTGAGACCTCTGTCTGTGCTCCACAGACTATTGCTGAAAGGGCTGGTAGTTTTAGGTTTTGTTGAGCTAAAACACTTCTGAACCTGGGTCAGGCCCCAATAAGCCAACAAATGGTTCTGTTTCTGGGACCGAGATTTTCCTAAGGGATGTTTGATGTCAAAACACTGGAACCCTACAAAGAAGGAAATTGAAGACTGGTTAGATCAGAAGCTTCATGAGTTCGTGATACAGGAAAGAAAAAACCTACAGATAACTGAGAAGAGGTAGCTAGATCTCTATGTATATACAGAAATACATGAGATATTCTTTGCGTCCTTCTCTTCAGAGCTGTATGATTAGATCGTGAGGTTAGCCGACAGCCAGGGAAGGTATAAGCTCAATAAACCAATAGTGTGGAATGTGGAGTTGGTGCACAGGCTAGAGGCATCAAAAGATAAGATCAAACGGGCCGTAGACCATTGGCTTGATCGGATAATAGGAGGGTTTATCAATGAATTTGCGATAGACATGACTGTAAGCTACAATGAAGAAGAAACACATTTTCTCAAGGGACTGCGAGGTAAGTACATCAAATATTTGAATACCTGGATTAATATGCTATTATGTGAAAAATACGTGATTTGAATACATTAATGAGTGGAACGACGCGAAGCGGAAAGGTCTACAAGGTATTAAAGGGTTAGGAAATAGTCCTTTAATTTCACCTTCGTGAGTGAGCGAGGAAGAGTGCGCTTGGGTTTCTCCGAGGAGTGTGGTCAGTTTGATAAGGCAATGCATTCTGTAGTTACCATCCCCACTTACACCACTACTCACGTCACCTCCTTCACCTCCATATTCACCCACACCATCCCCACCAAACTAGCAGTTCAGCATGGTGAGCATTGTCAAGCTGCCTATATTTAGAGGAGTAGGGAACGAAGATCCAGATCAGTTTTGGTTCATAGTAAGAGTAGTGTGGGAAGAAAACTGGGTTACAGATGACAACATTAAGAAGGCCACATTGGTAAATGCGCTGCAGGATCACACGTTGAATTGGTATATCAAGCACTCGAATGATCACCCAAATGTAGGAATAGCGGAGATCTAGATCGCGTTGAACAGATAATTTAGCTGGCCGAAATCCAAAACGCAGTCGATCATCGGATTTAAGGAGATCGCGATGCTTCCAGGTGAAACCCCCTGAGATCTAGATCAGAGGCTGAAAAGTACGATCCGCGAGGCTGATATGACACTGACAGATGTGCAACACTGTGCGTGGTTTGTGGCGTCTTTGATGCCACACCTGAGGATGGCGCTATCACAGTGGAAGCTCTCAACCCAGGTAGAAGCCTTAGAAATGGTGATGAGGTTGCATGAAACATTGATACAGGATTTGAGGTTAGCAGTCCAACAAATCTACGTGCAGCTATAGAACCTATGCTTGGAGATGCAGAGTTTGAAACAGGATAGGGCGCCTTGGCCAGAAGCGCGCGAAGAAGTGTGGTGCATAAAATGTAAGGGCCAGGGCCACGATAAGGATCACTTTCCAGTATTCATGAACTACTTGATAGGAGGGGGACCAATGCTGTTGAGACCAGAGGCATAGGCAGGGCCAAGTAGAACACCAATGTTATGGTGCGTGATCTGTTAGGTGGGAGGAAGGAACGCAATGGAGAACTATCACCTGTTGCAAAAGTATACACAAACTCCGCAGTAGCTATTTTGTAATTTCTGTAGATCAGTGAGCCACGATGAGCGGGCCTATTGGAGCTATGAGTTAATGATGGATAGGACCCTAGCTTATCGAATTCAGATAGAAACGCGAGGCCTCAATCTAGCCACAACAATAACGCGTGGGGGATTTCAAGGGCGTGATCGAGGACGAGGAGTAATGGGGCTTGGAAGGGGCTGCTGACAACTAATTTGTTACAATTGCAGAGGACCAGGGCACAACCCGATGAGAATATTTTGTTCGTACTATTAGCAGTTTGATCATGAAATGGTAGATTGTCTAACATTGATTGCACAAATGCGCGAGAAATGGGTACTACAGCCTGATCCAACTCAAAATATCCAAATGATGAGGTCCAACCACACGAAAAAGACCCCAATGTGAACATGATGCTCGGAAGTGGCACGACCACAGGGGAAGATAAGGGGAAGAAGCCTGAGGAAGATACATGGGTTCGTAAGGCTACTACAAAGGAACTTGAGTTTGACTTGGAGCGTGCAAGGGAAATGTTTATGGAAGCTAAGAAGAGCTTCAAAGAGGCCTCTACTTTAGGTAGTAAGGATCAACTAGAGTCGGGAATGGATCCGTCTATGTTTACTACCTTTTTAGAGACATGCATGAAGCTGCTACATGACAATAAGGCAGTTAAAGGACTACAAGAGCTGATCACTAGGTGTGCAAGGTCAGGGGAACCACATGTAGTCTGGAAACTGGGAAGGCATGCACTATGCACCAGGAGGGAAATGAGATTGACGACGTAGATCGGTGAGTATGAAATGGATCAGGTAATCTTAGACTTGGGTTCAGATGCAAATGTGTTACCAAAGCAAACATGGGAACGCATTGGTAGGACCACGTTACAGTGGTCTCCTATTCAATTACCATTGGCGAACCAACAAAAGATCTTGCCCATGGGAAGATTACAAGGAGTAATAGCAGATATCGAAGGTGTGAGCACACAGATGGACTTTGAGCTAATAGAGATTGTGGATGACAGTAATCCTTACCCTACATTGCTAGGAATGGACTAGGCAATGGATATGAATGGAGTCATCAACCTGAAGAAGTGGAAAATAATTTTTGAGAAAAAGTCCCTATGCATAGTAGTTCCGCTAGATCCAGCTAAAGGAGAGCACTACACTAAACCCGTGTGCAACGATGGAAGCAACGATGAGCTAGATTGCATCTACAATATAATTGCGTGAGACCAGGATTGGCTAAATCTGACTACAGATGGAAGGGTCTTGTTGGAGCACACAGGATCCTACCCTTCAGATTTAGACGAAGAAGATGAATGCTGGCACAATTAGCTGAACGAAGTGACAACGCTAAATAGTAATATGATGACTAAATCACTGCATTGTGTAACAGCCCAGGCTGGAGATCTATCGACATATGATGGGTTAACAGCGGTGGATGGATTCTTGAAAAAGTTTGAAAGTGTAGTACCAAAGCACCAATGGTTCGATGCATTGAAGTGGGCGCTATGTATGACACCTGTGCGTTGGTGGGGAACACATCAAGGAAACTTTGAAAACTGGCACGACTGTAGGAGGGTGATGTGGCTACGGTTTGGGAAACTAGACCTACAAATAACCGAGAAATACAATGGACGCAATGACCCATGCACACACCTCACAAAATGGACCAAGGCCTATGGAGAAGAACCTCAGCCTAAGTGGGTACACTTATTCTATCATACCCTTGATGTCATACCAAGGAACTGGTATGCCGAGACAGAAATCCGCCATGGTACGAAGGAATGGGATATCTTGCGCGAAGGATTTTTGTTAACATTCTCATTTGAAGACCCATGGGCAGATACTATTGACGATGCACTCCAAGCAGTGAAAGCCACCATTTTCAAAATACCATAGGAACCACGGGAAATAGCTCTACTAGTATGGTCACCTCAGTTAAGCTATGCCCTAGAATGTTACAACATACAAGTGGGGGACGATGATGACCACCCCGGAAATATTAATATTCTAGAGACTGAAGGGAGTTGCGAAGTTTGAGGACCATCAATCGAGGATCCTAACATCACTGTACCATTGAAAACAAAGCAGGTAAACATTGGTACAGATGCGGAGCTGAAGTATGCGATGCTTGGGGATTATTGAGATGATGCCACAGTGGGTAAGGTCATCGAGTTACTTTGTGAATATCAAGACTCGTTCCCAACCAAAATCACAGAGTTAAAGGGAATGCTTGGTGACTTAGGAATGATGAAAATTACTTTGAAACCAGATGCGAAGCCAGTTAAGCAGCAGCCTTAACATTTGAATCTGTAGTATAAGGAAAAGGTTTGTGAAGAGTTGGACAAAATTCTTGCGGTAGGAATTATTGAGCAAGAGGAAGAATCCGACTGGGTGAGTCCTATGATATTGCAGGAGAAAAAACAAAAGGGCGAAATTCGAATCTGCGTGGACCTTAGGAAGCTTAATGATGCCTGTGTTCACGATCCATTCTCGACACCGTTTATAGATGAAGTATTGGATAATGTTGGCAGATAGGAAGATTACGTATTCACAAATGGGTTCTCAGGGTACCATCAGATCAAGATCGCGTTGGAAGATAGGAGAAACACAACCTTTGCAACCGAATGGAGTTATTTTCAGTACAATGTTATGCCATTTGGGTTGAAGAATGCGTCAATGATATTTTCGAGCGTAGTGGTGGCCGCATTCAAGGAGTTCATCCGCAAGTTTTTAAAGGTCTATTTCGATGATTGGACTGTATTTGGGTTAGTTAAAAACCATATAGCGAGATTACGGTTGATGCTTGATACTTGCCGACAACATTAGATTGCGTTAAATCTTAAGAAGTGCACCTTAATCATCCCCTTTGGGAATTTGCTCGGCCATGTGGTCTGAAAACAAGGCCTGATGGTGGACCCTACGAAGATTACTGTCATTCTCAATCTAGAAGCACCACAAAGTGTCAAACAACTACGGACCATGTTGGGGCACACTGGCTACTTTTGAAAGTTTATTAAGAGCTATGCACAAATCACAACACCGATGGAACAATTGTTGAAAAAGGATGCTACATATTGTTGGAATGATGATTGTAAGAAAAGTCTGGAGGTTCTCAAGGAAAAAATGGCATCCGCTCCCATTTTGGTTTTCCTAAAATGGGACATTGAACTTCATGTACATGTTGATGTGTCATGTATCACGCTAGGCACTGTACTCATGTAGGAAGGTGTGGAAGGAATCGTTCACCCGATCGCATTTGCAAGTCGGTGGTTGTCCAAAGTTGAAAAGAACTACTCTACTACTGAGAGCAAGGGACTGGCGATAGTATATGTGCTCTAGAAATATCGCCACTATCTACTTGATGGGCAATTCAAGATGTATACCAATCATTCCGCGTTGAAAGACCTGGTGAACAAGCCTATGTTGGGGGGCACATATGTAGATGGTTGTTACTATTTCAAGAGTATGACTTCAAGGTCATCGTAAAGTCGAGATGCTTAAATGCAGGACCAGATCATCTATCATGAATTGAAAATGGTGAGGAACCAAAAAATTTAGCGGAGAGACTACCTAATGCATAGCTCTATGTAGTGTTCATCACGGATGGCCACTTCAAAGATATAATCCATTTCTTAACCATAGGGACCATGCCGCAAGGATATTCAGTCCAACAGAAGAAAGAATTGGTGGTATGCACGGTGGATTTTTCTCTTATCGCGGGGCACCTCTACAAAATGGGAAATGATGAGATATTACAGAGATATGTACCTGAATTTGAATGGGGGCATATACTACCAAAATCACTTGGGGGTGCTGTAGGAGGACACTATGTGGGATGGGAAATGGCACAAAAGATTCTTTACGCCAGACTATGGTGGCCAACTCTACATCAAGATTCATAAGCGTACTGTTGGGCCTGCGATGTATATCAATGGATTGGGAAACCATCGTGAAGGGATGCGATGCCCCTCAATCCAAAGATGACGCTGTAGCCATTCAAAAAATGGGTGATAGACTTTGTGGGGCCCATAAAACCTCAAGGGAAGATGGGTGCACTATATCATCATCGCAACAATGTACCTAACTCGATGGGCGGAAGCACATCCGGTTAAGGACTGTATGGCCACTACAGCTACGAAATTTTTGTTTGACAACGTGTTGACATGGTTTGGATGCCCAAAAATTCTAATGAGTAACCACAAAACACACTTCCTAAATGAAACTATCAACACACTCACTGAGGAGTTCCAGGTGTATCATTAGCAAAGTACACTGTACCACCCACAAGCTAATGGGACAATAGAAGCATTCAACAAGATTCTAGAAACTAAGTTGACCAAAGTATGTAAAGTGCAGCAAAACGATTAGGACTTGCGCATAACTCCCGTCTTATGGGCATACAAAACCACACGTAAGAAATTGATGGGTCAGACACCTTTTAGGTTAGTCTACAGTACGAAAGTCGTCATGCCAATGGAATACATTGTACCCAGTTTACGAATAGCAGTGATGATAGGCATAGCAGATGACGAAGCCTTGGAAGAGAGGCTCGCACAACTGTAAGAACTTGAGGAAGAAAAATTTCTGGTGGGATTCCATCAGTAGGTATAGAAATAGCGCGAGAAAGCTTGGCACGATCACCATATCAAGTTGCACACATTAAAAGTAGACGATTTAGAATTGCTATATGATAGCAAGTTTGAAAAATTCCCTAGAAAAATATACATGATTGGTTGGGACCATACGAGGTGAAAGAGGTCATAGACAGAGGTGCGGTCCAGCTCGTGAAGCTTAATGGAGAGCCCTTCCCAGGAAGAGTAAATGGCAGTTGCCAGAAGCCCTACACGAGTGGGCCATTGTCTAACTAATCGACTAAAGCATAGTCTCAGCACTCCAAGCAGTTGAAAGAAGGCATGGGACTATAAACGAGTCTACAGGAGAGCTGCACAGAAAGAGGGTTCAGTGTGGTGCAAGTCTATTGTAGGAATCGTTGTTGCGCATAAGGGGTTGCATTGTTGCACGGATAGGCTCAAAAGTGACCATTGAGGTAATTGTTCATAATAAGATGGTCAATTTAAGACAACAAGGAGCAGACAGTGGGCAATTAAGATACAGAGTTAGAACTGGATTTGAAACAATCTGCCGCCAGTACCATATTAATGAGCTAGAAAAGGGAGGAACGGTCAAATTTGAATTTTAACAGGCCTATAAATCATAGCTGGTCATCCACCGAACAAACCATGACATCTTGAGACTTAAGTTATTGTGCTATCTATGAGGTATGGACCTGTCGAACTTCACTGCTTTGAGAGTAAGCCCCGTGGTTGTGACACTAGAGATGTAGGACCTTCAGGATAATGTAATGTCCACAACCAAGGCCGCCATGCTGAGCCCAACATCAGTGGTGGAAGATGTACTGAAAATTCCCTGACAGATAGAAGGACTGGTCTGGATGTCTTTGTGAAACCCACAGTCTGGTAAGTGATCTATGAAAGATAACACTAAGACCGTGAATCTTGGGATAAAACATAGAATTTCGTTGAAAAGTGTGTACTTGGGCTATATGCCCACGACGGAACTTGAAGATTGGGACCTCATGGACAACAACAACTCTCTTGCAAAAATGCAACACAAGCTTCAGCAGACATTGAGTATACTGGACCAAATATCTCAAGCTTGCTGCTCTTGCATAAAAAGTTCACGCATTTGACATCTCAGCTAGAGCTAAAATCCTATGAGGGGTTAGTTTTTGTTAACCTAGTAGAGAAAAATGAGCATCATCACTTAAGAAAATTAGTAGGGGAAATGGAGGAGGAGCTTGAAGAAGCATTGTAGGAGGCAAGGATGGAGCAATAGATTGAAGTACGTCACTCACAGGGATGGTGGACCACAAAGCCTTGGTAGTGCGCCTTGCCACACCGACGAGTGACTCAGGATGAGTCATGATGATTGTGTTGGGGGCCTATTGGGTAGCGGATCCCCCACGTAATGGTTTGGGGAATTAAAGCCCACAATTTTGGGTAATGGTATTGTAAAGGCTCGGCGAAGTGCGAATTGTAATAAGTCAAGTCAAAGGGTAGTCTGCCTTATATTATTGTAATTTAATCTAGAAGGTGTTGGTTTACCCATGGTCTGTGGACCATGGGAATGTATAAATAGAGTGAGGCTCTAAGTGTAGAAGTAAGCTTTTGTCTAGATCTTAAGGGTATGGGTTTTTGAAATTGATATTCACTCTGAGTCTGTAAGTTCGAGTCGTAGGTGGTAGTAATAGAAGAGGCTTTACAGCTGTGTGTGAAAAGACCTTGTAGAGTTCACAACTGTGTGCATGGACCCCTACAGCTGTGTGCGCACGGTAGGAAGTGGATTTTAAATGGAAAAAACATTAATAAAGATAAGTTGGTTTTGGAATATCACATATATGTTGCTTTGTTTCTGTTTATGCAACTATTTACAGTTTATGATTATGCGCATATCTATTTATGTTGAATGGTAAAGGAAAGCATTGGGCCCACTTAATTTAATTCAAGATCTATAATACTAAGAAGCACTGTAAAGGGTAAAGAACAGTTGTGCTCGTCATCCAAGCCGCGCGATGGTAGTTGCATTGAATAGGCAAGTCACCCAACACGTAGGACTAGTTTGCAAACTTTCTAGACTTCATCAAGACATCCCTAGGGTGTGGAAACCTGGTTCCAACACCCTCCCATAATACCTCAGGTGAGACCTCAGTCTGTGATCCATAGGCTGTTGCTCAAAGGGTTGGTAGTTTTAGGATTTTTTTGGCTAAAACACTTCTGAACCTGGGTTAAGCCCCAATAAGCCAAAAATAGGGGAGAGAGTGCTTCAGAAGAATATTCCACAGATTGACCTAGTATAGGAATCCCCCCTTCAAGATGTGGAATTTGATTATCAAATTCTTGAAATTATTTTTCATTTGTGAATCTATCCAAGCGATCAAGTTTCCACTCAACAACATTGTTAGCTTTGGATGATTCAAGAAACATTACATCTCTAGATACAACAAACTATTTATTGACTTCATCATAGAGACGATATGCTTTGGAGGTGTTTGAATACCCCAGGAAGATACACTTACGACTCCTTGCACCAAGTTTGTTTCTATGTACCTTTGGTATCAAGGCATAACATGTGGAACCAAAGACCCTAAGATGCTTTACCAAAGGAATGTGCCCATACCAAATTTTATAATGACTCTTGCTTCTAATAGCATTATATGGAAATCTATTCTTTACATATATAACACATAAAACGGCATCGACCCAAAACATCAATTTTACATTCTTGGAAAACATCATGGAGCGCACCATATTTAAGATTGTTCTATTCATTCTTTCAGCTACTTCGTTTTGTTGGGGATTATAACGCACGGTTGTTTGATGTTTGATACCATGATGATGAAGATAGTTTTCAAATTCATTTGAAGTGTATTCTTTTCCATTATCAATCCAAATAGAACCAATATGAGATTGTGCATCATTTTCAATCCATGTATGAAAGTTCTTGAATGTTTGAAAATCATTAGATTTGTTCTTCAATAAATAAACCCAACACATTCTGGTGTAGTCTTCAATAAATGTCATCATATATTTATTTCCATTTGCAGAAGAAGCATGCATTGAACCACGTAAATCTGAATGAATGAGTTCAAGTTTTCTATGTGCTCTCGAATGTGAATCATGAAAAGACTGTTTGTTATGCTTTCCTAGAATGCAAGCATCACATTGCTTAAGTTTCCTAGTAATTGTAGGCAGCCTAGTAACACCATTTTTCTTCAACAAGTGGAGGTTGTCATGGTTCAAGTGTCCAAATCTAACATGCTATAATAAAATTGATGGAAATGTATCTTCTTCATAATGAGAATTGTATGATAAATTTTGTGCACGAGTAAAGGTACCTTGCAGCTTGAGAATCCTTTCTTCTTCTATCCTTGTCATGACAAGTGAGTGATCTGATGCTTTTCTCACCTCAACCTTTCCGTCAAACATATGAATGAAGTGTCCTTGTTGGTGGATGTGGACCAAGGAAAACAAGTTTCTCCTTAGCTGTGGGAGATATAAAACATGATGCAGAAGAAAGTCTAGAAGACTAGGCAATTTAAGCCTGATTGTGCCAAGCCCTGATGGATTGAGTTTTGATTTGTCTGCAAAAGTATACTACTGCATCAACATTGCTAGTAAATTATTTAAAAAAATATCTTCTAAAGGTCATGTGGCAAGTTGCTCCTGAATCAAGCAAACAATCATTTTTCCACGAAGCAGGTGAAGCATTAAATAAGTCTTAATTTACTCCAATATTACAGTGTGCCACAACATAGTGAGCGGATTCAGGTGCTTTACCTTTCTCTTTGTCATTATTTTTACCTTTGGGTTGGTTTCTTTCCTGCTCAATTCTGTCCCAAGGCAACTTGTATGTGGATGCATCATGTGATCCATCTCTTTTGCAACGTATGCAATGCAAATCTGACTTTTCTCCTTAAGAGTGTCTACCCCACTTGCCTCTAAAATTTCTTCTTCCTCTTCCTCTTCGACCACCTCTTCCTCTAGAAGAATCTTGAGCAAGATTCTTCTCTCAACGTGCAAAACACATAGTCTCTTCAGAACACTGAGGAGCTATCTTCTTCCCAAAAGCTTTCTCTCTTTCAACAATTTTTTTCACAAGGGAGTCAAAGGTAATTTCTTTGAGGTTTCCATTTGCTTACAATCACTCAAGATAATTTGAGTAAGTGGGATAAAGTGCCTTGACAAAAGCTATCAGAGGAATGTCCAGTTCAACATTAGTGACTTTGATATCATGCATAATAGATTTTACTTCTACTTCAAGAGCAAGAGGATCATCATTTTGTAATTCAAGGCTGAATAATTTAACCATGAGTTGAACAACTTCAAGTGTAGAGTGTGAGTCATAGAGTTCCTTTAGTTTTTGTAAGGCTTCAAAGCATTTGAAAATAGCGGAATATGGTGACTCACCTCTTCATTTACTGATGCTGCAATCAAGGCATAAGCCTTGTTGTTCTTATTTTCCGAAATGGCAAATTCATTGTCTAAGGTAGGTTGTTCTGGTTCGTTGTCTCTGTCGCCAACACACGCTCTTTTCCACAACTCATTAAAAATGAGAGTGTGTTTGATTTTCCGTGACCATTCTGGATAGTTCTCCTTGTCGGTAAGAACCACTCCCACAATAGATATCAATGAATGAATTTAAAAAAAAAATAAACTGTGCACTGTAAAAAAAATATACTTCTACTGCCAATATATAAAATATTTTCACTTCTGGTGTTAAAGAAAAAAACTACACTGTAATAACAATATTCTGAAAAAGGAAGAAGTGCAATTCTGGTCAAGAATGTAGTTCTCGTAAAAAAAGCAGCATGGAGGGAGCAGCGTACTAGAGGGAGCAGATTATTGAGGGAGCAATGACAACATGAGAGGAAGAGCAACAAAAGCTACCTATATCAAGATTTGTATCGATATGTGATTAGGTTTTAATAACATATGCGGATATAATGGTGAGCATGCTAGTGATTACTGCTGAGACAATTACATTGACCGAGAAAAAGATGGATGTGACACTAGATGAAGCAACAAAGATGTCCAAAAAAAACAGTCAAAAGACAAGGAAGCAGCAAAGATGTCCCAAAAAAATAGTCAAAAGACAAGGAAGTAATAAAGACAAGGAAGCCTGGAATGAACAGCGTACATGGAGAAGCTGCTGGAATTCAGCATTAGAAATCTGTTGTGTTCTCATCCATTATCCTGGAAATGTTGGTCTGCGTATAAAAGGAGGGGCTGTATGGAGTAGCGATAGCATGGAGAGGAGGGATGTATGGGAAAAACGATAGTGTGGAGAGGAGGGCCATATGGAAACAACAATAGCGTAGAGAGGGGCCTTTACACAGCAAAGAGTTGTTGGTGGAGGCTAGAGATTGAAGTGTGTACACTGAGTCACATTTGAAATGTTGCAAGAATGCTTCTATGGGCCAGATAGCACACTAGGACTGCTGGCGGCCTCATAAAATAGTGCGCTTAGAAGTATGGGAGCTGCAAGGGGAGGTAAAACAATACTTACACAGAGCATTACACCAGTTATCACGTAGAGGGCATATAACTGAAGAATATGCAAATTGTAGGACAAATTTATGAAAAATGGAAAAAGGGAGTTACAATGGTAGACTGGAATGCCAAAAATGGAGCTGGCTCTAATACCACGTCAGGCCAGGAGGTAACTCCTAAAATGAGATTATGTTTATTCATTTAGGATGTTCATATTTATATACATGAGGGAGTTATTTTTGAGTTTCATCTCCCGATGACTCTCCATTTTCTCTTATTATTTATTTACACTATTTACAATTATTCATCCAATCCCTATGATTAGGTGTCAACAGTTCAGTTATTTCAAGTTGAGGGTCTAACTTGAATCATGTAGAGTGGATTCTACTTTATAGGAGCCTTGATTGAGTTTATTTTGAGTTGTAATTAATTAATTCAGATTAACCGAGACAAAGTCAGTTAAACTAGTTCCGAATGTTAGAGGAACTAGTAGGAGGTCTAGCAGTGGGATGCAACTTCAGTGTTCAACCAGTTAACTAATAAATCAACCATAAATAACTCATCCACATGTGATCTATGATCATCCAGATTTTACAAGTGGTGCATGCAATCACAGGAAGGCCTATGATGGATTCCACTATTCCAATTAATGAATTTCCCTAATTAGTAGGGGCTAATTGTGAAGGAGACAATGCATAGCGACTTGGGAAAGAAAAAAATTGATTAAGTATTGGTCGAGGCTTGTCTATGAAGTAGTGAGACAAATATCATACAAAGGTTGCTCTAGCTTGAGAAAAGCATTGTAATCTTCTCATATTTTCTGACTAATAGAATATACAGATAGAAGGGTTTTTTAGCTGTGGATTTCCCTAGGAAATCATTATGTCATGTGTTAATTTGATTTTTACTATTGTATGTTTTGTGATTTCACGATCATTAATTGTTTCGACAGTTGATAGAGTAGGTTCAAGTCTATTGTTTTTGTAAATTACAATTAGAAATTTGAATCTACAAGGAATTTTTACATGATATTAGAGTTGATATCACAATAGAAGAGAAGAATATAAGTTTGTCTTTGCAAGATCGAATTTGCAGAATCAAATATTCAGAGCTAGTAGGATGACCGTCTATGGATTGAGACTCAAATATACCCTTGAGGGTAGTTCAAATTATATTACTTGGAAGGACAGGTTTGAGGTAGTGTTGGAAGATAACGGGTTGAAGGAATTCATATATACTACTATTCCTAAATCTCCAGCATTTGATGCTCAGTATCTAGCAGAATTACATAAGTGAATTGTAAAAGCAAGGAGGATCATATTGAAAGTTGTTCAATATCATATTGTCTCGAACCTCCATGGGAAGGAAACTCCACATGTAATGTGGCAAGCTTTTATAGACTTCTTGCAGAACAATAGTGGCCATAGGAAGTTGGCACTGAAGGAAAGGATTTGCAAGATGAAGATGGTGAAGGGCGACGCAATACCACAGTACTTGAGTGAGTTCAGCCAATGTTGATATGAGCTTGGGAGCATTGGTATTATAGTTGTTGAGGATGATCTGGTTAGCCTAACACTTCTAGGCCTTCCAAGAGATGGAACAACTACTACGATTTGGTGAATGGGAGGGAGGAAATACCAAAGTGGGAGAAGTTGTGGTTCGACTTAGTGTAAGAAGAGATAAGGTGGAACACCAGAGATGGAACCTCATCCAAGCATGATGATGATGAGAATTATGCCTCGAATGGAAAGGAAAAGAAAGGGAAAGGGAAGAAATCCTAATCCAAAGGAGATTCTAGTCAGGCAAGCAAGAAGAAGAACTTATCAAAGAATAAATGTTTTCACTTTCATGAGCTGAGACACTATGCCACGAAGTGCCCAGACAAGAAGGCCACCAAAAATCCTTCAGGAGGCATGGCAGGTGAAGGTCTAACTTCACAGTTCGAGTTGGATTTCACCCTCATTGCATGCATAGTGACATCGGTGATGGGTAGTGTGTGGTATTTTGATAATGGAGCCTCATTCCATATGATGGGGAGCAAAGAAATTTTTAGTGACTTGGAGGGGAAGGACCTCCAAATGCATGTTGAGATGGAAGATGATGGAAGGTATTGCGCAACCAATATTGGTACTATTACTTTTCATATGAAGTCTAATTCTCATCTCACATTAAAAGATTTCATGTATGTTCCGGGTCTGAAGAAGAATTTAGTTTCAATTGCTATGTTGGAATACCATGGCTACGATGTCATATTTATCAAAGGAAAGGCTTTCCTAGACATATCGCCATAGGACAAGTGAAGCAGATTGAGGTTTAGGTGAAGAACCTCTACAAATTGGATGTAGAAGATTGTGTTTCTTTGAGCACAAAAGCAGATAAGGTGCAGAACCAAGGCATTGGTGAATTATGGCATAAGAGACTTGGGAATTTGCACCATGGAGCTTTGAAGATCATGCAACATATTTCTACAGGACTTCCCATGGGTGCACTAGAGCAGCAAGATAAATGAAAAGGGTGTACATTGGGGAAGTACACCAAAGACACCTTTCATGATAAGGAAAATTCAGCGCAAGAAATCCTTGAAAGATTATGCTCATATGTGCATGGAGCGTTCTCAATGACCTCGACGACTAAGCACATGTATTATGTGATATTTGTAGATGATTTCTCAAGTAAGTGATGGATTTTCTTCATGCAAAAGAAAGACTATACATTCTCCAAATTTTGTGAATTTAAAGCACTTGTTGAGAAAGACATTGGTAGGAAAGTGAAGGCTCTCAGGAGCGATAACGGTGGCTAATATGTGTCAAATGAGTTCAAAAAATTTTGTACATCAGAAGAAATTTGATGGTATTTAATAGCACCCCATAATCCATAACAGAATGGGGTTGCTGAAAGGAAGAACAAAAGTATTGTAGGAGTTTCATGAGCGATGTTGCATGAAGAGGGCCTACCATTTCACTTGTGGGCTAAAGCATGCAACACAATGATATATGTGAATAACAAGTGTCCTCATTAGATTCTTGGGATGATTACACTAGAAGAAGCTTTTTTAGGGAAGAAACTAGATGTGTCACTGGTTCATTAGTTTACTGTCATCTTACCATGGATGCAAGGAAAAAGTTAGAGCCAACAACTAAGTGGGGCATACTTGTGGGGTATATTGATACACCTCACAACTATCGAGTGTACTTTCCATCACATAGGATGAAAATTGTTCGTAGAGATGTGAATTTCAAATAAGATAAGGTTGTGATATGTTCCCTTTAGAGGGAGCTTTAGTTTCCTGTAGTTGAGGATCTTTTACCTCCAAAGGAAGAACCTCATGATGTTGTGGAGTAGCCACAAGTATAGGAGCAGAGAGTGGAAGCACCCACTCATGTAGAGTCATCCATAGATGGAAGGAAACACACCAAATAAGCTAACAGATTGATGCATGATACTAAACAGAATGTGGGAGAAGCCACATCACATCGCAAGTAAAGGAGGTCACCGGATCGGTACATTGGATACATGGCTCTAATGAGTGAGAGTGTAGGTACTGAGCCATCCTCATTCGCAGAAGAAGTGCATAAGCTAGTATGGGTTGATGCCATGCTAGAGGAATATGATTGCATTATCAGGAACAATGCTCGAGAAGTTGTGACAAGGCCATAAGACAAGTCAATGGTAGGTTCCAAGTGGATCTACAAGTTGAAGAAAGTAGAATATGGGAGTGCGGAGAAACATAAAGCCAGATTGTGTCCAAGGGGTTCTCTTAGGTGGAGGGAATTGATTATGAGGAGACCTTTTCTCTAGTAGCAAGGTACTCTTCAATCATATCTATTCTATCACTTTCAACACAGATGGCAAGGAAGATACATCAGATGGATAGGAAGACACCCTTCCTCAATGAAGTGATTGAGGAAGAGGTATACATTGAGCAACCAGAAGGATTTGAGACCCTTTATAGAGAGTCTCATGTGTGCAGACTCAAGTGAGCGATGTATGAATTGGAACAAGCACCCTGTGATTGGAACACCAGGATCAATAGCTATTTCATCAGTTTGGGCTTCACCAAAAGTGAAGTAGATGTAAACCTTTACCATATTATGTTTGAAGGTAAACTATGTTTATTTCTGGTAGCATTGGATGTGCTCTAAGCCTCAAAATTTGTAGGGAAGCTTGGACACATGTATTCCAGAATACCTAGAAATTGTTTTGGGAAATTCCACCCAGAGACAATTTTATTAAAATAATTAATTATTTTTAATGGGTGCGTAAGTCTAAACTTAGGAAATTAAAATAATTAAAGGGTATTAATCAAACTGAGGGTGAAACTTCTAGAAGAATATGGAGATCAAGTCCAAATGATCTAAGCCATTGATTAAAATCTAATGTGGGCCATTGATTACGTAACTGGAGGATTATAAGAAGGACTTCGATGGGCATTTGGGAAACACATTGGAGAGAGATCAAGAGATCGAATTTCTTAGAGAGGGTAGTGAAACAGTTGCTAGAGAGAAGATTGAAGTGATTTCTTGCAGTGAGGGGAAAGGATAGTTCTAGAGGGGGATTTCTTGATCCAGGAATACATTGCAGAGGAGGCAGAGAGAGATCCATAAGAGGTAGCTCAAATGCTATGCTGGGCAGTGTATGCTCGTATAGAGCCAGTGCAGAGCTTCGAAGGGAGTCCAAAATTCAGGTAGGAAGTCGAGTTCCTAAGTTAGAAGCTAGGGTGTGAGACTGGGGAGACAAAGGAATGATGATCTATATAGAAGGAGATTCGGGAAGAGCTGACACAGATCCCCAGAGAGGTTGATGAAAAACTACATAGGCTGATGCAGTAGTTATGCAGAGCCAGTGTGGGGCCAACCATTCAAGGCCTGGATCTATGTCGGATTGCCAGTGATAATGTGAGGTATTTTTCACTAATATTCTACTAATGAGATTCTTTGTATTGTATGGTCAACAAGGCATCCAAATATTGTTCAGAAAATTACTGCTTAATAATTCAAACCCTTAGCTTTTGTAATGGTTTTCCTGCATTGGGTTTTTCTAGGGACATTTGTCCAAAAATAATGGTGCCATGTGTTGTGTATTTCTTTCTTTACCAGTTTCTTATTTCCGCATTTAGTTTAATTGGTGAAGATTGCGGTGTATTAGTTTCGGTATTTGTTGTAGTATAGAGTAAATAATTTGTTTAGTAATTTAACAAATAGAAGATACTTAATCAATTGTTGCAGTAGAAATTTCAGTCTTCCAAAATTTCACATGGTATCATAGCACAAGTGAAGAAAGATAGCGGAGCTGGATGAGCCCAATGTTGAAGAGAAGGAGGGAAGTCAAAGTGTTGCGTAGGCAACAAATCTAATCCCCATGCGGATTGTGCAGTCTAGGTCAAGAGGGAAAAATTTTCATGGAAAAATCTCTCTCTGAGTGAGTTGACAGAGTGAAAGATTTCCAGATGAATGTTTTCCAGTGTCAGAGGGAGTAGCGTAGAAGCATCGACGCAGAGCATTTTTTTGGTGAGAAAATTTTCTACAGCAATTGCTGGGGTAGAAAAATGTCAGAAGAGAGAAGGAGAAACTATTTTGAGGGAATTCTTCCTAAGAGGACTTCTAGCCAAGAAGTTTGATTTTTCTATTGTTGAGAAGTAGTAAAGGAGCAGATCTACTATTTCCAACAAGGGGTGTGTAGGCTAGCCTGGTGTTGTACAAAGGAGAGAGGAGGTAGTTTGACATTTCATTGGCAAAGATAATAGCTAGTGGGTTAAGAGATCAGGATCAATTGGATGGTGCATCCAAATATGTGATATGGAAGGCAAGGATATCATGTATTTTGGATGAGAATGATCTCAAAACATATGTCAACAGTGTGGTATTTGTACCCATGGATTCAGATCCGGTCAAGAAGTAAAAGGGTGAGATGGCAAAGTCCAAGCGATTGATCCTCGACGGAGTGAGAGATCATGTAGTGTATCTATAACACTCCCTCCCAAGTCTACCCAAAGTAACCATGCCAACTAGGGTAAACATGAGGAGAGATGCTTCTATGATTATATTCGACCTCGTATGTCACCTTAAGGAAGTGGAATCGACGGAACATCACATACAATCATCTAACATCATCAATACAACCCTCATGAGACAAGTCAGCGACTCAGATAACTTGTCCCTAGGTCCCACTGCTATTGTGCAACTCTTAGGGCATAGTCCCTCTCATGCTATGGGCAAGGGAGTGAACAAAAACCCAAAATCACTCTCACAGGCCTTCCTGCCAGCAACTGTGGACCAAAATTGCTAGTTCTATGCCAACGACCTCGGGATTTAAGCCACTTTTCTAGCCCAGAGTCCCAGCCTCTACCCAAATTTTTTTGTAACTTACAGAATTCATTAAAAACATGATAACAATGTTGATCAATCAAAAATCATCCTCAGGACTAGGTCTGAGCATCCCCAACTAGGACTGACATTCTTTCAAACACTTAGCATCACTGGAACCTATAGGTCTAGGATACAAGACATGGCATAAACAACTAAAAGAAATTATGAAACATAATCAGAAGAATCAAATCCTTCTCCATTTAACTAATACACCATCAATTAGGTCTTGCATCCATCCATTTAACAGTTACAAGTAAGTATATGAAATAACCATGACATAAACCAGTCATTCAACCATGCTTATAACTAGCATGAAACCATATAATTATGAAAGATATGAAAACTATTAAATCCACATATAAATTAGTGAAAAAGTAAGAGAACTTAGCTTTTATTAATCATAGACAAATCCGACCAGGTTCACGACTTCCACATACTACCTGACCATAAACATGACTGAACCAAATCTCTCTTTCATCCAATCACCCTCGTGCCATATTCCAAGAACGAATGCAGGATCTCATAGAACAACCAAGGGAGTCCAGAGGTTAAACATCCTCCACCCTCATCAAACCATTGAACACACCAAAACTGGTGCTCCGATCACAACCGAACTGAACTTGGAATGCCATCCAAAATCCATCACTATCCTTGAGGAATTTTTTATCTCCTTGCCTCTCAGGCTTTACCGCAATCCAAACTGGCTCACTAGACCCTAAAGCAAGACCAGTCTCTTAGGCTTTACCATAATCAAAACCCATATCACTAAGCCCTAAACCGAGACTTCTCCCTCAGAATTTACTGTTTATCCCACGAAAATCGATCAAGGGATTCCTATGCCTTTGTGAATGGAACTTGAGACCACCTTCGCCCTCGATTCCAAAATCCATCTAACAAACCAAAGCTCAAAAATTGAAATAAACATCCCAACATACCATGACATCTAGAAAAACGCTAGGCTAGGTTGAAATCCATTTTCATAACTTGGAAAAACAATGCCACCGACAACAGGAGAACCATACACCAACATGCAAATCCATGCATGTCCAAACCAGCTAGGAAATCACACATGCAAAAGGGTACCTACAAGTATTCCTACTGAAGCTTCTTGAGTCCCGCTTTCCTTTCCTTGATCCTTGCTTGATTTTCCTTTCCATTCCTTGACTTCCCTTTCCTTTTCTCCAAACTATAGTTCTCAAAGAAAACTCTAAGTGACCAAGAGTAAGAGAGAGAGAGGCAATAATGAGAGAGATCCAAAGTTGAACTGACAAAAGGTTACACTGACTAAGCTTTTCAGCTGATCCTCAGAAGCCTTTTTATTAATGAGGGCTCTAATTTATTCATTTTCCATTATTTTCGTTCAATTTCCTCCTCACATGCAACCTGTGAACTTTTACCTTCCTTTTCTCCTAATTTCCTTTATTTTCATAAATAAATGTGCTAAAAATGCCTTTTTACTTTTTAATTCCTTTTCCTTTTCCTTTTCCAATTTCATTAGTCAAAAACACACATCTGGTGATGCCAACTAGGATATCTTTGTCCCACATTCATCTTGGAATAAGTGACCCTTAACCATGGTCTTATATTTCATTTATTAAGTTTTATTACATGAACTTTTCACTAGGGCTATTACAGAACCCCCCCCCCCCTAATTTCCTTTCTTTTCATAAATAAATGTGTTAAAAATGCATTTTTACTTTTTTATTCCTTTTCCTTTTCCTTTTTCCAATTTCATTAGTAAAAAACACACATCTAGTGATACCAACTAGGATATCTTTGTCCCACATTCATCTTGGAATAAGTGACCCTTAATCGTGGCCTTATATTTCATTTATTAAATTTTTATTACATGAACTTTTCACCAGGGTATTACAGAAACCCCCCCCCCCGCCCGCCCCCCTTAGGAAACTGTCCTTAGTGTTTAACCCACACCAAGACCTCAAAAACCACTAAAAAGAAAACATACTTCCCATGGAGCTTTATAACTTAGCTTGTTGTAGTATTTACAATGAATGGTCTACTCAAAAGCAAAACATCATGACAACATGACAATATATTAACCATACCACATATTAGAGATTTATAACAAAACTCATTATGGTATTTACAATAACCACATACACACTTATGCACATTTTCCAAACCAACAAATAAAAGGAAACCATGCCTGTATCAATCAATAAGGGAATCCAGAGGCTCACACCTCCACTTTCAAAGTAATACCAGGATTCACCTCCTTCCCAGCAAGTCTAGAATCCACTACCACAGTCAAAGTTGCATCCAATGTCCAGTGCTATAATCCCATGCCACTTGTCTTCTTAGTGAACCGTTACTGACTCATTGTTCTAGGGCACACTCATAATGTTCATTTGGTTCCATTTGGAAATGCTCATGACCAAAAAAAATATATCTACCACCTTCCCTTCTCTGCTACACAGTCCCTCGGGAAATCCGGTCACCCCGTTCTGTGAAGTCACTCACCTTCCAAGTTCCCCAGAATCCCCTTTCTCGGGTGATCGATGCCTTGGGAAGGATTCTTCACATCGGAAGATCAAACCACCAAGGCATATAACTACCTCAAAACCATCATATCTGTCATAGCATGCTTATGGAAATCAATGGACACTATTGGGTACTAGCATCCCACAATGGCCCTACTCCTGAGGTACTTTACCAACATACTATTGCATGTTCCAATTTATCTTGCTGCTGCTACCAATTTTTGCAGTCAATTTCAACCACTCAACCAGGAATGTTCATGAATTCCTGTTCCAAGCACATAATTTCTATTAGATTCAAATAAACTGAAATATCCTCAAATCATACCTCATTGGTAGTTCATCAATAAGGTACATTTGCAATCATGTTCACTTCCTATCACAACAAGTCAAACTAGCATATTTGACCAAATCAACACATGAAAAATATCACATTAGGTTTTCTCAAAACATAACCATCAAAATCATTAATTACACGTAACCATCATAAACCCAATCATAGATCACATGTAATCATCATATACCAGAATCATAAATCACATGCATACTAAAACTGAAATAAAATACTGATACTTATGCTTTCATCAATCCTTAACTTCTACCTTTGTCTTTATTCCGTATGCACTCCATATCGATTTCCACACCCGACAAACACCCAATGCCTTCTCCTCAACCTATGCACATATAATAGTACCGCATGACCACAACACAACATGTACAACATGCACATAACACCACATATACACCAGTGCCATATGTACAATATGTACACAGTACCACTTGTACACCACACCACCTGCACAACGTGTGCACAACATCACATGTACACAACACCACCTGCACAACATGTACACAACACCACATGTACACTAAACCATATCTACAACATGTACACAATACCACATGTACATAGTACCACATGCATGACATATACATGACACCACATGTACATAACATCACATGCACGACATGTACACAGCACCACATGCAAACAACAAAACATGCTCACAACACCACATGTTCACATCACCACTTGTACAATCATGCAAACAACATCATATGTACACAATGCCATATGTACAACATGCATAGAACACCATATGTACATATCAATGCATATCCAACATGTAGATAGCATCATCTGTACACAACATTGCATATCCAACATGTGCACAACACCATATGCACACAACACTGCATATCCATCATTTACATAACACCATCTATATCTAACACTGCATGTGCAATATTCACACAATACTATATGTACCATCCTATACATAGCATTTCATAAACAACATGTACACACGCTAGGCATACACAACACCACATGCACACAATCATCATAGATGAAACTTGTAAAACATATACAACATATGCACAACGATAGTACCACACACCCAAAACCACACTATCTTTACCAAACAACTTTGCTTCCAGTGTCTTATCCATGCATGTCCAACATGTCGTAGACCACACTACTTTCATTTCTCCAATGTATCCCTCGGTATAACCTATCCATAACATAGGAATAATACAGGTATACGATATCAGTTCATAACCACATGATACTAACCTCGTATATTTTTCATGACTACTCTTCCCACTTGATTTCTCATGAACTAGGAATATCTTCATGCCATTCACGTACATAAGAAATCATTCCTCCACAAGAATGATCCTTGACAACCCTGTCAGACAACGACATAGATAAATGGATACATACATACATATATACATATATAAACACCAACATAATCATGATTATAACACAATTACCAGATAACATGAGGTCTTGGTTAAGAGAACTTCCTTTATTACAACATGCACAACATTTAGAACCATCGTCCCAAACTTATTCAAACCACACGATACCTTAGGTTCATTTACTTTAACATTTCTTAATTACCTTTCCCATGATTGTTCTATCATCATCCATTTACCAAAATGGACCCAACTAGTCCAATTGACTGTTATAGTATTATCTTCCACCATGCTTACTCATACACCGAGCTTCATCTATGTCTTACATTACTTGTTGGGTACCGCACAACTCTCTCCTAGGTCCATCAAATTTCCTCTTTCCCAAACAATTCCCAAGACTTAGAACATAAAATTCAATACCAAGAAACAACCAAGAAGGAAACCATGAAAACCAATAACAACATGACATCACAATAAAGTGTTATAACTATGCACCAAACACACGCAAAATTCCAAATCAAGCACAACAATCACAAAATACCAAAGCAAAAGACTAACCACAGACACCATCACTCAATCCCCACGGTTCCCAAGGAAAGCTCAACCTAAGCGTTATTCAAGATTCATGGCAATCTCTCTTGCCATGCAAACGCCTACATCATGATGTCATAAACTCATAATTGTTAGTGCATAAGTAAACATAGTAATACATCAATTACCTTATCTTTCTTTGCCACAAAAATTTCCTTGTAATCGAACACATCCATGCCATCTCTCAAGGGGCTCCAATCCCCTTGACATATCCACCCGTAACTAATGTACCTATCAAGTACATGTTCATGAAACTAGCACATACATAATGCCAGACAATATTAAGGTAAAGAAGACTTCTTGTATGTGAAGCACTCCTTCATTTGGAATTAGGGTTTCCAAACATAGCCAAAAGAATTCTTTTCCAATTCCTTTTTACCTTTTAACTTTTTTGCAATTGAGGCTTACTATGTACTGTCACATCACCCAACTGTTATTTATGTAAACACATCAACTATTACCTCGTCATGCCAATACTTAGCATGTTACCCTGCAACTGCTCACACATGTCAACCACATGTTACAAATATCACGAAAATCATATCTATCAATTTGAAATCAACATTTAGCAAGACTAACAATCATGTCATAATCCGTAGTTAACTCATAGTCGTTAGACATAATGCTACAACTATCACCCACTTATACACAGGTGCATATCAATTGTCTCAACATATATGTGTTACTACAATCATCTTAAAACAATATCATTTGAACACATACTCATATTATACAATTCATCGAACATTCCATCAAATTGCAACCATACCATGTTAAAAAAATCAACTAGATGACATTATAGACACCAAACACTCAAACACCCAATAAACGACATAATCAAACGGTCACGCACAAAGTATATGACGTAAGAAAACTCATACCTTATTGTATCTCAAGGGAGGCAATCTTGTCTGCACAATCAATCCATATTAGTAGGATATATGTTCACAATATATTAAACCAAACATAAATAACATCATGATATCCAATAGTCACTGGCTAGCATTTTTACATCATAACTCATACACAATTATCATTCAAACATATGTAAAGTCAACCTAGATTAGTACAACACCATATCACAAATATGTCAACTCATACATGAATGTCATAACCCTAACCATATGCATATGCCAACTAATTTAGCATGATACATATAACATCAAGATCTTAATGTAATAACCCTAATCATCAAGCTACTAGCATATAACAACAACAAGTTAACCTATCATTCTCATCAACAACATATAACATATTCATCAGGTCATCTAATACAAAACAACAATAGCAATGCATATAACTACAAGTTACTATCATTCTTGATTATCCGACACATCTGCATATAACTACACTAATCAACTAACATCTATCATGAATGTAACCATAACATCAAAAGACATGTACATAAAACTAATGTATATAAACCTAATGCATATAAAAATCCTTGACATACATATTTGCATGAAAAACATATAATACATATATGATGATCTGCTCTTACCCCAAATTCCAATGATGAAACCTCATTATGATGATCTGCATCTCCTGCTCTATCTCATCCAACACATTAGCATCATAACATACCAACATCACCATGATGACCCGAATTGCATACCATGACTTCACAAGGAATGTTTGACCTACTATTGATGCATAACTATAACCAAGACCGTACATGCATAATGACTACATATAGACATATAACTCATGAGTACCAAACCATATTCACATCATTCTAGCTAGAGTCCCATCATCAATGCATGACCATTTCAACTTCACAAACCATGATGTCATGCATGACAAAAATGATTACTCCAATGTACACATTTCCATATGCAACCATCAACATGCATAAGAAATCCATAATCAATTACATATACACATGAACGCATGTAGTTGAGCATAAGCGATAAATTCTTGTAACCAAACTACAAGATTGATACATGTAATCAAACAACCAAGGATGCAACCTAACATACAAGGATGTAATAAAGCTTCATATAATCTTGTAGCCATTCATATACTCATGATGATGCATTCCATAAAACTGAAATCAAGTTCCTCGTGATAACCTTACTACTACCATGATCAATATGATGCAGTGCAACAAGCATATGGAACACAAGTTTAAGAGCCACACACGTAACTGACATGCATGCATGACCAACACATTCACCCATATTTCTAGCACCAGATATGAACCAAAGAGTGTGTAACCATGCTTGGATACCAATTTGTGGTATTAGTTATGACCCAAAGAGAGCACAACCCACTGTGATAACACTCTGTAACACCCCTTCCCAAGTCTACCCAAAGTAACCATGCCAACCAGGGTAAACATGAGGAGAGATGATATTATGATCAAATTCAATATCCTATGTCACCTTAAGGAAGTGGAATCGACAGAACATAACATACATTCATCCAACAACATCAATAGAACCCTTAAGAGATAAGTTAGCCACTTAAACAGCCTATCCCTGGGTCCCACTGGTATTTTGCAACTCTTAGGCCATAATCGCTCTCATGTTATGGGAAAGAGAGTGACAAAAAGCCCAAAGTCGTTCTCATGGGCCTGCCTACTAGCGACTGTGGACCAAAATTTCTAGTTCTATGCTAGCGACCCCAGGATTTAAGCCACTTTTCTAGCCCAAAGTCCTAGCATATGCCCAGAACTTGTTGTAACTTCCAGAATTCATTAAAAACATGATAAAAATACTGATCAATAAAAAATCACCCTCAGGACTAGGCCTAAGCATCCCCAACCGGGACTGAAATTATGTCAAACACTTGGCATCAATGCAACCTATAGGTCTAGGATACAAGACAAAGCACAAATGACTAAAATAACTTATGAAACATAACTAAAAGGATCACGTCCTTCTCCATTTAACTACTACATCATCAATTAGGTCTCACATCCATCCATTTAACAATTACAAGTAAGTATATGAAATAAGCATGACATAAACCAGTCATTCAACCATGCTTATAACCAACATAAAACCATATAATTATCAGAGATATGACAACCATTAAATCCACATATAAATAAGTGTAAAAGTAAGGGAACTTATCTTTTATTAATCATAGGAAAATCTGACCAAGTTCGGGACTTCCATGTACCACCTGACCATAGACATGGTTGAACCAATCCTCTCTTTCATCCAGTCACCCCTGTGCCATATTCCAAGCATGAATGTGGGATATCATAGAGGAACCAATTAAAGAAGAACCAAGGGAATCCAGAGGTTAAACCACATCCACCCTCATCAAATCGTGATTACACCAAAAACCGTTCTCTGATCACAACCGAACTGAATTTAGAATGCCATCATGAATCCATCTGTTGGGTTGTGTTATATTCTTTCCACGACTAACCTACGTAGTGAACCGAGGGGTTAGAGGGGGGGCGGAGCCCCCCCTTCATTGCGCCGATTGCGCAGCGGGGTGGTGGCAGCTGCCCCTGTCTGGGGGGATTGAGGGGGGCGGGTAGCCCCCCTCTACGGGG
>APFE031309133.1:0-25340 GCA_000404065.3 Pinus taeda | reverse complement strand
TCCATATTCTTGTGTACTTGTTTATATATGCATTCTACTATGGTTAACCACATCTGGTCTTGTGTTATTTATGAGATATAGGTCTTTTTCTTCGATAGTAGTATGTGCTGTTGATTCCAACAGGTGCTCTTTGAAAGCTGGAAGACGAAGAAAGAAGTGGCAAAGCTCTATCAATAAGGAGAGGAAATTCAAGCACCAGACTAAGGTTGGTCTCCTTGGTCCCCCTCTTGTCTATTTTCATAAAGGAAAACGAAAGTAGACTTTACTTGTTTTTTTCTAAGATAGCCACCCATCTTAGTGGGAATAGCAGCATCTGAGTGGACACTATCCCAGTAACAATATGGTACGATGGTCAACACTTGTAAGGCCAATGGACAAAGGAGGTTGGGGTTTCATAGATACATCCACTTTTCACAAGGATTTGACTATTAAAAATATGTGGAGGGAAGTGTCTGAAAATGGTGTGTGGTCTCATATCATTAAGGAAAAATATATGTTTGGCCAAAATTTCTCCTCGCAGATTAGCAGTGGTGCGAAGAAGAAATCTGTTATATCACACATATGGAGAAGTATGATGCACACTCTGTTGAGAAATCTAGGGCATAGAAATTAGGTGATTTCTCTTGTAACGATAACTTCTTAAGAATGCTTTCTGCTCCTTTAGATTATTATCTTCTCTTTAGTTAGATTATTATAGTGTTATTCATCAAACAGATTGATCTAAAATGGATCTTAAACAATCCTTTTAAAAGCCTTCAAATATGTTAAAACCACAAAAAACAACATCAGGGTTAAATCACAGCAATAAAGCATTGATATCGCATCAGAGAAATCCAAGCAGTGTTAATGGGCCTTAGCCTTAAGAAAAATGTGATAGCAATACAAGTGAAACAATGTGAACCGTTGATCAAGCACACAGATCAATGTTCTAGATCAACTACCAAAATCACGTCGCATGGAATGTAAGGGAGGACTTCACACAGGCGAACCCGAAGGAGTTATGAAATAAAATAGTGAAGGATTTAGTTCCATGGTAAGCAGTATTTTGGGTGGGCTTCAGGCGGTAAGTGGCATTGGAGAGGCTCCGCCCAATTCCATGCACTAACCGACATGTAGCACACCGCAGGAGAGAGAAAACCACTCTTTCGGGTGGGTAATCTCTGTGCAAGTGGGCCACCCAAAATGATCATCAACCATGGATTATTGATCATTGATCAGATGGTGGATGATGAACGAGCTGTTTTACAGGCTTGATAGGGTTATATATGCGGCATTATAAAATTTGAAATATGATATACGACATTTTGTCAGGTTTTTCTGTGTTTTAGTGTATTTTTGTTTTTGAATGAGAAGTGTATTTATGGGGATTTTAACCCGCACCCAAAGACCCTGCCATTTGTAAACAAATGTCTGGTGCCTTAAGCATTTATTACAATGAGTGTTTAATGCTCAAAAGGGAGATGAACGAATAGGGGCTGGGAGCCTGAGAGCCTGAAATGGAGGAAAAAAAAGAGCGCAAATAAGCTTAAAAAGCCATCCCATAATAGAACAGAGAGAATTCAGAGTTCAGAGACAAAGGGGAGACAAAGAGTCAGAGAAACACACAACTACAAACAGTTGATTAGAAGCACTAAGAGGGAGAGTCTGTGCACTCTTTAGACTTGAGGTTTTTGAGTGAAATCCCTATGTAATATCATTATTGTTGTGTTATGGATCTGATTGAGCTCACACCTGTAAACTCTGTTCTTGAAGACATAATATAAAGGTTGACACTGAAAGCTGGGCCAGGAGACGTAACCAGGGGGTTTGGTGAACTCCTTCTTTATTTTTACTGTGTTGATGTGCATGTATTATGTTTTATAACTGTTCATGGTCTATGTTATTCACAATCTTTTCGATCCGCTGCACTAAATAATATAGGCATTCCTGCATATGAGTCTGTAATACCTTTTCTTCTTGATTTAACATCCAAGTTCGGATCAAATGGTATCAGAGCATTTGGTTTTGTTAAGGTTAGACAAGCTTGTGTTGGATTTTGAATGCTAACTAGATTAATGCTCAGACTAGGAGAAGGAGAACTTGTTGAGGCTAATCCAGAGATTGGAAGAGTATATCCTCATAGGAGAATGGTAGAAGAAGCTCCATTGGGATCAGAATATCAGTATATAGAAAGTTTTATGACAATCCGAGCTATGTTAGAAGAGATGTATCTATAGTTTAAGAAGGGTCGAGGTGAAATCACTTCAACACCTAAACCAAACAAAGGAGCAGAGGAACCTTTTCTAGTTGCCCCTCCAGAAGGCAAAGGGAAAGGGGAAATTCCTCCTCCACCATCTCCTCCATCATCACCTCCGCATCCTCATCTTCTAGCTCTTCTAAGAAGAAGAAGAAGACTTATTTAATCAAATTAGATGTGAAGTTTGATTTGCCAATTTATGATGGAGAACTCAATGCAGAAAAGCTAGATAATTGGATAAGACAAATTGATGTATATTGTAGGGTACAAAACGTTGATTCAGAAAGGAAGAATATTTAGCTGGCTAGACTTCAACTTGGAGGAACTGAACTAGTATGGTGGGAAGGCAAGACACAAGCTAATCTGCAAAAAAATGGTAAAATCACTTCTACCTGGAATGAATTTGTTTCTGTTATCAAAAAGAAATTCTATCCTTTAGCTTACGTGTAGCAGGCAATGATGAGTTGGCAAACTCTTCGTCAATTGAAGGGTCAAAGTGTACAAATTTATACTCAAGAATTCAGAAAGAGAGCTTTAAGTGTAGGTATATCATTAGACTCACCTAAGACTTTATTAAAGTATATAGGTGGTCTTGATAGCTATTTAAAGCATACTATTCTCATGTTTAATCCCACTAGCTTAGATGATGTATCAGTTCAAGCGACACATCTAGAAGCTAGAGGTAAGAATGTAAACCTAGAGGTTGGGGGATCATCTAAATATTCTATAAGCAAGAGCAAGGAAAAGAAGAAACTTAAATGGAAGGAGAGGAAAGCAAACACTGTAAATAAGGATAAACCTCCATGCATTCATTTCAAGAAAGAAGGACACGATGAGGCACACTGTTGGTTTTTGCATCCAGAACTAAAACCTATGAAGTTCGGTGGAAAGGAAAAAAATAATGTTGTTGCTATTAAATAGGACTTGGGATTAGATTTAGGCGATGAAGCAATAGTTACAGCCACAGGTATTAAAGGTAAAGATTCTGAAGCATCCACGAGTAATTCTGCACAATCTGTTGATAATGAAAATAATGAGAGGGAAATAAATGAGCGTTTTCATATTAGAGTGATCTCCAAGTATAATAAGATTGATACTTTATTTGATAGTGGATCACAAGTAAATTTGATTTCTGAAACAATTGTAAAGAATTTGGGATTACAAACAAAACCTCATGAGAAGCCATATCCATTAGGTTGGGCGTGTGATAAAACAAAGCTACAAGTAACGAGACAATGTAAACTTAGGTTTGCTATTGGATCGACATTTGTAGATGAGGTTGAGTTAGATATAGTTCCATTGGATATATGTGGTATTGCTTTGGGAAATCCATACTTGTATGATAGAAAAGCTATTTTCTATAGAGCTGAGAATAAGTATCAACTCACTAAAGATAGAATAGAATATATTGTAAGAGCTCATAAACTCAAAGATAACTATTCTCTCATAAACTCAGGACAGATGAAAAGAATTGTGAATTCAAGCAGTTTTTACTAATGGTTGTAAAGGCAAAGGATCCTAAAAAATCCAATGCATTTGAAGGTTGTGATTCTAAACAGAAAGCTAATATAGTTAAACTTGTTTCAAAATATGATGTTCTATTTCAAGAACCTAAAGGTCTGCCACCCAAGCGAGAAATAGTACATGATATTTATTTGCAGCAAGATGCTTCATTACCTAACATTGGAATGTATAGGTTGTCATCTTTAGAGAATGCAGAGATAAAGAAACAGGTACAGGAGTTGCTCGATAAAGGGTTTATACAACCAGGTACATCACCATGTGGATCTCCAATCATGATGGTGAGAAAGAAAGATGGTTTGTGGAGAATGTGCATTGATTATAGAGCACTAAATAAAATAACGCTCAAGAATCATTATTATCTCCCTCGTATTGATGATTTATTAGATCAATTGAAAGAAGCAGTTTACTTTTCTAAGTTATACTTGCAAAGTGGTTATCGTTAGGTCAGGTAAGACATGGGAAGACCATGTAAAGCACACTTTAGATGTTTTAAAGAGAGAAAACCTCTATGTAAAACTGTCAAAATGTGAATTTGGTAGAACATCTTTAAATTATTTGGGTCATATTGTAGGGGGTGGTGAATTGAAGATAGATCCCTCTAAAGTTGAAGTCACTGTGAACAGGGCTAAACCCAAATCTACTATAGAGGTTAGAAGTCTCCTAGAGGCAGCACAATACTGGAGAAAGTTTATTGCTAACTTTTCTTTGATTGTAGCTCCATTACATGCTTTAACAAGATTGAAATAGGTGTTTAAGTGGGGAGGCAAATAGCAGAAAGCCTTTGACACCTTAAAAGAGAAAATCAGTACAACACTAACACTAGCACTACCAGATCTTTATAGGTGGATGGGTTTTCAACAACGATTTCATCTTGTCATCAGATATAAGAAAGGCATACACAATAAGGTTGTAGACATCTTATCAAGACCAATCATAAACGCATCTACTATACTTAAGCATAACTCAGTAATGCATGAAAGGTACATTGAGCAATATGCTCAAGATGTAGATTTTAAAGATGTATATGCATCTTTAAGTCATGGAAAGCAAGTAGAAGAATTGGATTATGATGTAAAAGACCAACTCTTATATCATTTGGGAAAGTTATGCATTCCACAAACTGAAAGAGTTAACATAATTCGAGAAGCACATACTTCTCTCATATCAAGTCATTTTGGTGTAAGTAAAACAGTTTCACAACTGCAAAGGTTTTGTTATTGGCCAAGAATGCATGAGATAGTTTCTAGATATATTAAAGCATGTACCATGTGTGCTACAAGCAAGCCCAACAATCAGAAATTACGCTTGTAAAATCCACTTCCAATTCCTTCTCGTCCTTCGGAAAGTGTTTCCACGGATTTTGTTGGGGGATTGCCAAAGTCTAGGAAAGGCCATGATTATTTGTATGTTTTGTGGATAGGTTCAATAAAATGTGTCTTTTGATACCATGTAACAAGCAGGTTACAGCTAAACAAACAAAAATGTTGTTCTTTCAGAATGTATGGGTTCATTTTGGGTTACCCACTTCTATTGTATCTGATCGAGATTCTCGATTTGTTGGGAAGTTTTGGTCAAATCTATGGGAGTTAATGGACACCAAGTTGAAGAAGAGCACACCATTTCATCCACAAACAGATGGTCAGACAGAAGTGGTCAACAGGACAGTGATCTAGTTGCTCAGAGGTTATTGTTGTAGGATTTAACTCTGTACAAAAATTACCTGCACATGAATTCTAAAACACATAGAGTAAACAATGCGAGAGCATAACACATAAAACACATATACACAGAGATTTTCCCGTGGATCTCAAAACCAGGACTACTAGCTTGATTTTTCATTACGTTCCTTCCAATGTTACAATACATATTTATACAGTTCGAAGCATCCAATACCATGGACTGAAAACCATCGCGTCCAAAACCATGGACCGAAAACCATAGGTAGTTCCGCCCAACCTAATATAGGGTCCAAAAAAATAATTATCGGGGCATTGCCCTAGACCCCGTAGAGGGGGCCAGGTAGCCCCTCTCTAACCCCCCAGTTCACTACGTAGGTTAGTCGTGGAAAGAATATAACACAAGCCAACAATTGTAGCAAGCATCCCAAGCTTTGGGATGAGAATTTGTGTTATGTGCAACATGCTTGCAATCGTGCCAAGAACTCTTCTACTAAGAGATCTCATTTTGAGACTTGTTTTGGTTTTATACCAAAGTCTCCCTTGGATTTTTCTTTGGTAAATACGTAGTAGTTGATGGACACAGTGATGTGGACAAAGCAACCAAGTTGATTAAACAAATCCAGGAAATTCACGAGGCAGTATAGGAACATCTGGAAAGAAGTCAAGCCAAGTACAAAGCAAGACATGACAAGCATCAAGTTGAGCATAGTTTCCAAGTTGGTGATCAAGTCTGGCTGTACATCAACAAAGACATAATGTAGGGTGAAGGTAAAAAGCTAAAATCAATAAGGTATAGACCTTTCAAGATACTTGATAAGATTGGTGAAAACACTTTCTACCTTGATTTGCTAGCTTATATGCAGATCTATTCAACCGTTAATGTAGAAAACTTAAGATTATATGAACCTTCATTGATTGAGGATCCTAAAGAGAGAAGTCAGCGGCCTTCTATTGAGGATTTGTTGCCTGAATATCTTAATGAGTTACAGGAGGACATAGTTCTGGATAGGAAGGTAAGAACTACACGTCAAGGGGATGTTGAGTACGTGAGAGTAGGACTCAAAGGTTCAAGTCCAAGCAAGGCACGATGGATAGAAATTGGACAAGTGAGGGAACTGAATCCTCACTTGATCGATGCCTAAAACCAACTTTTGGTGGTTCAAAATCTTTTTAGTGGGAAGGCGTGATCCAAAATGGATCTTAAACAACCTTTTTAAAATCCTTCAAATATGTTAAAACCATAGAAAACAACATCGGGGTTAAATCACAACAATAAAGAATTGATATCGCATCGGAGAAAGCCAAGCAATGTTAACGGGCCTTAGCCTTAAGAAAAATGTGATAGCGATACAAGTGAAACAACGTGAACCATTGATCGAGTGTGTAGATCAACGGTCCAGATCAACTACCAAAATCGCATCGCATGGAACCTAAGTGAGGACTTCACACAGGCGGACCTAAAGGAGTTATGAAATAAAATAGCGAAGGATTTGAGTTCTGTGGTAAGCGGTATTTCGGGCGGGCTTCAGGTTGTAAGTGGTATTGTAGAGGCTCCGCCTGATTCCATGCACAGGCCAACACGTAGCACAATGCAAGAGAGCGAAAATCACTTTTTCAAGAAAGTAATATCCGTGCAAGTGGGTCGCCCAAAATGATCGTCAACCATGTCTAATCGATCACTGAATAGATGGTGGACAATGAACGAGCTGTTTTACGGACCCAACAGGGTTATAGAAGTGACACTATAAAATTTGAGATCCGATATGCGGTGTTTTGTTGAGTTTCTCTATGTTTTAGTGTATTTCCATTTTTGAACAAGAAGTGTATTTTTGGGGATTTTCACTCGCGCCCAAAGGTCCTTCCATTTTTAAACAACTTTCTAGTGCCTTAAGTGTTTATTACAATGAGTGTTTAATGCTAAAAAGGGAGATGAATGGACAGGGGCTAGGAGCCTGAGAGCTGAAAATGGAGGTGAACAGACAACGACGATAAGCTTAAAAATCCATCCCATAACAAAATAGAGACAAGTCAGAGTTCAGAGATAGAGGGGAGACAGAGAGTCAGAGAAACACACAACTATTAACAGTTGATTAGAGGCACTAAGAGGGAGAGTCTGTGCACTCTTTAGACTCGAGATTTTTGAGTGAAATCCCTGTGTAATATCATTGTTGTTGTGTTATGGCTCTCATTGAGCTCACACCTATAAAATCTATTCTTGAAGACATAATATAAAGGTTGCTGAAAGCTGGACCGGGAGACGTAGAGAGGGGGTCTGGTGAACTCCGTCATTATTCTAACTATGTTGATGTGTGTGTATTATGTTTTATAATTGTTCATTATCTATGTTATTCGCAATCTATTTTATCCATTGCAATAAATAATATAGGCATTCCTGCACATGAGTCTATAATAGCTTTTCTTCTTGATTTAACATCCGAGTTCGGATCACAAATACCGAAGCATAAACAATAAAGAGACAAGAGACACATAATATAGGTGATCAGTATCCCGGATGCGGGTGACACCATGCAATCGACATGCCACGTGACCGTCACGCGGCGCCCTCGGGTCGGAAGTCTGGTGATTAATGAAGGTCATTAAATTCACCTTCAATGGCATTCATTACCACCCTTTCTGCCCGAGCTACCAAGTCTTCACGGTAGATGCCGCCAGAATGTTTAGGAACAAAGATTTAAGGGGTATTCGCCTGTCTGAACAGGCTAAGAATTTAGGCTCTGCACTGCAGGGGAATGTAGGTTTGTGGGTTGAGAGCAGGAGTGTCAGGGTAACGCATTCGCATTTCAGAGGCATAGCTCAGAGACATAGCTGGCCTCCTCTGTCTCCTTTCATCTCTGAGAACCATAACTGGAGGACTGTGCTTCATTCCGGAAGGCTCAATATGCCGATTCGGGGCCATGCTTCCCCGAGTAGGGGCAAAAAACATGGGGGTCGGGGCGTTCATAGCCCGTGCAGAGTTTCCCCGCTGACAGTAGCTTCGCCCAGCTCCCCGGGCTATGTCGATTCTGATTCAGACACGGACAATTCGGTCCAGATGGTAACTCTTCATTACATCCAGCGCACTAATAGACCGATTGTCTCAACTCTAATCACGGTGGTCTTCACAGAGGAAGAAAATGCAGAGGGTAAGGGTAAGGGAATTTATGAAATGCAGGGGCAAAGCTCAAACAGAAGCCCTCAGGGTAGCAGCCAGGAGGACAGCTCCTACCAGCCTTCCACTCAGAGCCAGCCTGAAGAAGACAGTACCGGCATTCAAGCCAAGGAACAGAACGAAGCCTTAAAGGAAATTCGTAGCTTAATCGACATGGAAATTTCCAGTTCCAAGGCTAAGAATGTACCTGAGGAAGAAAAGACGCCTGAGCGTTTCTTTGGCGCAAGGCTGTTTCCTGTTCTTCCTCCGGGATTTCTGAGTTTGGAGGATATTCCATGCGGCATGGAGATCGATTTTCTACCTGACCCTGAGAGAGAGGCAGCGGAGTGGGAAGCAGAGCAGAACGCTGCCAAGAAGAAGGCCGAGGAAGACAAGGTGGCGGACGAAACTAGTAAAGAGTAAGGTTCTGGCTTTTGCTTCTGGTTTTGTTTTTTTGCTCCTGGCTCGATGACCTTCGGAGGTCGTTTCGGCCCTGGTTTTGGGTCCGGGTGTCTCAGCACCAGCTCTCTTTCCGCTATGCTTGCCACCTTCGTCCAGCATGAAACTGGTTCTCGGACGTGTGTCCTCCGCCACCTTTGCTCTGTTGGGCCACCTGCTAGGTTGCTAGACGCATGTCCTCTCATCCTGGTTCCACCTTGTTTATTTCTGGTTGGTCTAGTCAGCAAGTTTTTTTGTATTGTCAGCAGCAGTTTTAGTTTCAGTCATTTACAGGCTTTTTTGTCAATTTCTACAGACTCTAAATGGTTTTCTAGATACAGCAAAATGTCAATGTTATTACCAGTAATGGTATGTATCTCTTGTCAGAGAGCTGTCCATGCGCTCTCAGAGGTTTCGACCTCTTGTACATACTCTTCTTTTTTATTTTAATACAAATAGTTTAGCCTTTTGCCCAGAAAAAAAAAAAATATAGGTGATTAGTCATGGCCAAAACCTCTCCCACTTGAGAGGAAAACACAAACGAATTCTTCTCATTATAGAGACTTCAATTGATTAATACCAAGACCAAGACCCTTGATCTATTTGACCTCTCCAAGACCATTGAACCAAGCTTCTTATTTTGACCTATATTTCTTAACAGAGTCAATGATAGTCAACTACCTGTTTCTTCTTTATGCCTCTGCTACTTTTCATATCTCGACTTCCTTTTCTCTGTTTCAGACCTGCAACTTCTCAGTCCTAATTTAGAAACCCTAGTACATGTAGATGACCTTCTCTTGTACCTTAATTTCCTTCTCTTTAGGTGGAGGCTACCTCCTTGATAACTCAGCTTAAATACTACTTAGTTTTCTCCTTGACTTGACCTTCGAAAGAGACTGTAGTACTTCGGCTTTTTCCGTAATAGATATGATCTATACTTCGTACCTATGGAGTGATTCAACCCAAAACAGACCCAAAAACAATGCTAAGGACATCACTCTTCCTTTCCTTCTCTTCGTTGGTTAAGAGGCTGCTTTCCTAATGATTCTCGCACTCCTTATTGCATACTTCTCCTTGACTAAAATTATGTCCTTGAAATGAGGTTAGGTTTCCCTATTTATAGTGGGTTTCCCATCTAAACTGGCCCACTTGATTTATGTGTGAGCCAACATGTCCTTTAGTGAAGCTTCATAATTTCATTTAAGGTTGACTTGAACGAGATGCTTGAGCTTGATCTTGGAGGGTCTCTTTGATTCTTTCATTGACTCACATATATTTGTAACATGCCCAAGAAGGGTCTTCCATACATAACATTGACTCAATAGAATATTATGACTTGATGACAAACCTAAAGGCTCACAATGGGAACCTTAACTAAAATAAAATTCCTTGATCATGAAACCCATGATTCAAGCATTACAAAAATAATTTTATTTTCTTCTTTACATCAATTACATAAAATCATATTTTACACATGTCATTATGAATACCAAACCTAGTTACACTTTTCAACACGCTCTACATTGGATGTTGGGGTTTATCTGTTGGGGGGCTGGTGATGGATCCAAGATAAAAATTGCATTAGCTACCATCATGGGAAGGCTGGAAATCATTCATTATCCCTTCAACTATTGCAAATCCTTTACAGAAAGGACATTATCTGCTTGTAGCGGATATATTTTTCAGGGACTCAAAACATTGATCAACAGAGTTGGAGAAGGGCCAAATATCTTGGCATGCTAGAGACATATCATGAGGAATGGGGGTCACACGTAGTGCAACTTCAATCTATTGGCATCACTCTTGGTGATAAGAAAGACTATATGATAGGGGGAGTAAAATGAAAAAGAACAATTTGATGGTCCAAGACATCTACTTGAAGTTGCCAAGGTCCGAGAGGATCAATGACTATAATAAGCATCTATGGGATATATGGAGATGGAATCTCCCAAACAAATTAAAATATTTTTGCTTGCTAGTAGAACATGATTGTATATTAACATGGGACAACTTACAAAAGTGTGGGTTCATTGGTCCTGGAATATGCCCTCTATGCATGGTGAGGGGAGGAGATACAGATCATTTATTAATCAAATGCTCGTATGCGAGGCTAACTTGGGATGTGGTTAAGGAATAAATGAAGCTTCCTTTTGTTAGCACTTATCAACCTTTTTCCAGATGTATTTTTTCATGGTTCACTTCACACAGGAAGTATAGGCCCCTCCCATTATATATCATATGTATTATATGGCAAAGTAGGAACGATAACCTTTTTTATCAGAAAACTGCAATTGTTAGAGAAGCCATTATCAAGACAATTGTTTTTCAATGAGATCGGGCTGGTGATCAAGTCTAACAAAAACAAGAAATGAAAATTCAATGATATTTGGAAAGAATATGCGGTTGGATTTTTTTTATGGAGCCAACAATCGAAGGAAATGTGGATGTGGTGTGCTCATAGTTACTAAGCCTAATAATTTCTTCCACTTCTGTTGGGAGGGCGGAATGGAATCAAACAACAAATCAGAGATTACACATTAGGGGGAATCCTTATCGCAGCAAAATGGCTAAGGTTAGACAAAATTTAGGTATATGGAGATGCAAAAGGAATCATTGACTGGGTAACCAAGCATACTAATGTCAACCCCACCATACTTGCAAATTGGATGATGAGGATTCAGAACTTGGTAAGGACTTTTAATCATATACATTTCCAACATATATACATAGAACACAATTGGACAACGAACCTCCTATCTAAAAGAGGTATTTCGAAGGAAATAGGTAAATGTTTTAGCAGTGTATCATGGTAAATGCAGGCAACATCAACTACTCTTAGGAGACATTCTAACACATGCCTAATTTTGATGGAAGTTATGTATGTTTAGATAATGAAAGTGTTCATTTATGAAAATGTAATGGTTATAAGCTAAAGTTTGATGTTAAGAAATACACTTTTTGTGGAACAGGAAAATATAAATTTATGGGCATAGGAATGATAGGAGAAGTATGGAAGGATAATATAATGAATAAAATCTAAATTATGTACTATCCTTATATTTTAATACAAACATACCATTTTTTTTTCTTTTTGAAAAGAGGAGAAGAAGAAGTAGCATTCAAAATAATTGAAACAATCAAGAAACACATAGTAAAACACAATCGATGGAGACCCTAAAAAGTACTCCAACTATGTTATTGCCTATCCATGTTTAGTGAAATTTCCTCCATTGCTCCTCCCATGAAGCACACCTCTATTGTCGGCCTCCATCACCCTAAATCCCATTAGCTCTTGTCGGCCTCCATCGCTCCACTTCCTAAAGAACCCATCAACAATGTAAATGTGAACTCCTAATTCTTTACCTTTTTTACTAGCACCTTGTATTGAAAATTTTAAGAAAAAATATTTATTGTCTTAAAATCCCCATTCGTGTAGTAGTGTTGAATGCAACAAAAGATTGAAGGGACATAAGATGAATTGGTGTCTAGGAAATTTTTCAAGGAAAAGTTGTCGCATTCTTCAGAGTCGGCTACCCCAACAAAACGAAGAGCCCAACAAATCGTTGTCTTTATATAAGATAACATGAATGGTAAGTGAAATAACAACCTCGGTATAGGTGTGAGACAATAGTAGCATGCAAGTAGGCAGACTTAGGGCGCAATGTCAAGTCAATTTTGCAGTTGTTAGATAATATTGTCTTGAATTGATATGTTTTTGTCTTAATTGGCCATTGTCTTAAATTAGTTTCGTCTTAAGTGGCCATTGTTTTAAATATAAAGTTTTGTCTTGAAATATTTTTGTCTTAAATATAAAGTTTTGTCTTAAAATAATTTCGTTTTAAACTATTTTTGTCTTAAAATAGTTTTGTCTCAAATTGCTTTTGTCCTAAATATAAAGATTTGTCATAAACTATTTTTTCCTTAAATATAAAGTTTAGTCTTAAAATATTTTTGCCTCAAATTGTTTTTGTCTTAAATTTAAAGTTTTGTCTGAAAATATTTTTGTCTTAAACTCTTTTTGTATTAAAATGATTTATCTTAATTATGTGTCTCACGTTTTTTTTCTTAAATATATTGTCTCAAACTATTTTGTCTATTTTTATATTTAAGACAATTCAATTGATATTAATTTTTATGTAAATTAACTAAAATAAAAGTGACTTTTTTAAGACAAAATAATTTCTTTTGTCTTAAAGCCCTTAGTGTAGTAGTGCTTGGATCTTTTTTTGTTATTATTATTGATAATATAATTTGATTTATATAACTAAATAACTTTAATATACTTGATTAATATAAACTAAATAACTCTTTATTAGGTGATGGAGGCAATACTTAAGAGTTTACAATTTCCAATTCAATTTATTTTCAAATTTTAGTTGTGGAGTATAAATAAAGTTGTATTTAATTTAATATTTTATGGTTAGTATTTTTATAATTTGTGCTTTAAAAAATTAAATTGATGTATTTTTTATAATAAGTTCAACTTTTATAGTTTATGCTATATATGAATTTTAGTATATTATAATTTATGTTATATTAAAGAATTTATTTCTAAACTTGGGGATCTATTTTAACTCTGGAACTATTAAGGATTGAGAGGGATAAATCTCTTTTTACTTTGAAAGAGTTTTCCACTTCAAAAGATTTGTTTTCTCTATCTCGAATTAAAATAGATCTAGTTTAGTTTTAAAAAGTTTATTCATGAAAAGAAAATCAATTAATTTTTATAAAATTTAGTGTTATTTAAGTTATTCATTATATATCAAAATATTTGAGCTTGATTAGTTTTGGTGAATAATTTGTTTCCCCAACAAAATGAATCCATATCTCCTAAATATTTTGAAATAAAATAATTAGGTCGTAAAGCGTTCCCTCTGAGAACAACTTCCCTTCCATATGACATGTGTGATTATGGGTCATTGATTTTTATCATAAAGAATTAAAATAGTGTATACCATCATATTAAAATTAGGTATCAATTAGTTACAATTCAATCCCATACTCGATTACAATTCGTTCCCAATGGCCTCATCCATTATTTGAAAAGCTTGCAGGGCATAAGTGTGTTGTTTCTTTACCTGTGCCGTGTTGATAGAAAAAAAAACAAAGTTGATGTACAATGCTGAGCTACCATAGACAATCTTGTTTGGTCCCCACACAATGTAAAGAGTGTTCATTGAAGTTTGTAAATCGGTTTGCAGAATCTGCGCATAAGAGAAATCAGAACTTGTTAACAAGAGTGACCTACAAAAAGTGTGTGGACCCTATCCGCCACAAGTCTGCGCATAAGAGAAATCAGAACTTGTTAACAAGAGTGACCTACAAAAAGCGTGTGGACCCTATCTGCCACAAGTCACTGTTTCGAAAACCATAAGAGGAGGAAGGTCAAAGGAGAACCATGGATTTGACACGTAACCTACTAAGGTCGAAGGAGAACCATGGATTTGACACGTAACCTAATAAAGTGGGATTCATTGCAGGGTTTCGAGTCTCGACACATTTGTTTTCCATAATGCCAGTGAATGTATGACTACCCACCGCAAGTCAATGTTTCGAAAACCATAAGAGGAGGAAGGTCGAAGGAGAACCATGGATTTGATACGTAACCTACTAGATTTAATTAGTGCCAAAGCTTCTCTCGCCCTAATAATGTGGGATTCATTGCAGGGTTTCGAGACATTTGTTTTCCATAATGCCGGTGAATCTACGTCTGCATTTCTGAAATTTTGCAGATTGACATACCTGTGTCTGGAGTGACAGATTGCGTGAAGTCGCTCCAATGCGATTTCATTTTGTCTGGCTAGATTTGCGGTCATGACTGATGAAACGTAAACACCCGCAACCGCTACCCTCGTCTATGGTGGTGCCTCTACGTATGGTGCTTCTTAAGCCTGGTATGTTTTGATTTTGACATGTTCCTCTTCTGCTAATTTCCAAATTCACCTTCTTATTCCACGTCGTACAATTTTTTATTTTCAATTTCCGTCCTATTTCAATTTCTGAGGTGGAAGCCAGGTAAAGATTTGATATGTGAGCCAGATTTATTCGTTGTTATTGTCTATAAAACTTTGATACCGTGATTATAATTAACTAGGTTTTCGTTGTAAGCTGACATCGATATTGATTTAGTGTAAGCGTTAACTTTAAAAAAAAGCATAAATTTCATAATATTATAATGTTTTTTATATTTCTGAAAGAAAATTTGTTATTTTTTTCCAGGTTAGTTACGTTGTTGATACTATGTTGTTGTTGTTGTTTATTATTATTATTATTATTATTATTTAACACATTTATTTTCATTTCAAGTAAAAAGATAAATTTAATATATTTTTTAATCAAAACTTTGTGTAAATTTTATGGTAAATTTTATAATGTAAATTTCTACGTATTTTTAATCATTTTTTATAATTGTTTATATATATATTATAATGAAGTTGAATCTTAGGAGGATAATAATCATTTCTTTCAACTATTCAAACTAACCTTAATCAACAATAACAAAATCTTACATAAAACTTTATATAATACAATAAAATAAATGGTTTTAAACAACATATCATAAAAAGTAATCTTATTTTGTACTAAGGATTAATCCTAAATATCAACAACAAAAACCTTATAAAAAACTCTATATAATATAATAAAATAAATCATTTTATAAAACATATAGTGGAAAAGAATCTAAAATAGAATCAAATTGATCTCTTAGTTGTTTTGCGTGAGCATGGAACTTCACTTCACATGACTTGATTTCATCCTTAAGATCATTAAGTTTAGCATTAGAATGCACCTTATCAACCATGTTAGTCTAGATTTTATAGCCAATCATTGCATTCACTTAATACATTGGGGGATTCACTTTCATAGCATTGAGTGGACACCTCACTTGTGGTGAGTTACCAACCTCGTATTTCCATGTGGAGCCATGTTAACATTACCATAAAATGTAAACAAAATGGAGCTTTAGATATTGATGCAAAAAAAATATTGAGATAGAATTCTGGAAGTTCGTCACATGAACCATACTGCCAAAGGAAAATGTCAGGCTCTAAGAGACAGTGCGAGGACTGTGGTGTGAAGAGGAGGATCTTTGGATATAAACATTGAGAGCTTCCTAGAACGTTTGAATGGGAACCGTATCAGTAAATAACTGCATGATAGTGAACCATCTTACACATGTTTATCACTCGTATGACGCATGATGTTTTAGCTGAGTTTATAAATGTTTTAGTTGAATTTAGCTGATGTTTTAGTTGAGTTTATAAATTTTTTAGTTGAATTTATACAAAATTCTTTGTATAAATTGGAAGTTATTTAAATTTGGAAGGGGAAAAATTTGAAATTGAGCGCTATTTGATCCTGTCTTTATATCTAAACTGTGCGTTTTCAAAACAATAAAATGACTTTAATTTAATTTCGTGGTATTCTAATATGTGCTTCATTCCGTTTCTATCTAAGTGGAGGATGATTTCATCGATTAATCTAAATTTTACTAGTGAATCATTATAACTATTTTCGTTTATCATAAGCGCAAAGTTTTATATATTTTTATTTTTTATTTTTTTAATAATGATGGTGGTTATTCACATCATTAAAATAAATAAATGAATGAATATTTATTTATTTTACAATTTTAGTTTTGTATTTACAAAATTTAAGAGAAGTGTTTTAAATTAGTATATTTTTTTATGAGTTAAAAAGTTAAATAAAGACGCTAAGAGAAAATGTTTTCCCAAAACTCTGTGGGTTCCCTAAGCAGTTGGATTTAGCAACCATTACTCCTCCATTGAGGTTTAGCCAAAAAGGACATCAAAAATACATGGAAATTGTTTATTTATGTAGCCATTGACAATTACTTGCATTGATGCTTGGTGGGAATTCTAACCAAACAATGTTCATATATAGAATTCTAAGACATATGTATCGCCATAGAACATAAGGGAACTAAACATAGCACATACAAAAGTGAGTGACTAGGTGACATAATAGATTATTAGTCTAATATTATGACTTGAGAACGAGCGTTGGAGTTGCCTTGCTTTCGAGTTGACGGTGTAAAGCCACTGAATGGAGAAATGAAGTCTTCCTTTGCAAGACTTCCTAGGTTCGGGATTCCAGCTGAAGGTGTTTCCAATTATTTCAATATCAAAGAAATATGGTCTGCCACCAAATTACCTTGTTCCCAGTTGAAGGATATTGTTCCTCACTTTAGGCGGAATAGATTCAAAATGGTAAGTGACAGAGTTCCAACCAAATAAACACCGACATCAAGAAGTGGATGCTCTTGTCACACCACCCCGAAAACTACCTTGATGCATCCTAAGAGCCATGAAAGGACTTATTATAACGAAAGATGACCAAACTAGTGTATGACCAAACATAATTGGTGTGACTTGCAATGGAACATGTGGTTTATAATAATGGCGAGGTGAAAATATAGGTAGCTAAGGGTTGGAATTTGAGTGAATAGGCCATGTTAGAAAGGCGTCGTCAGCCACTAAAAGGGTGATTGGCCTTAGATATTGTTGTAGGTATTCTTCTTGTAGACACTGATGTTGCTAGTAGGGAAGGCATATAGAGATGTGAAAAATATTGTTAGGAAGATTAGGCACGTGATTTTTTCAGAACCAAATGGAAAATGTGCCCGGGTACCAGACACCACATAAAAGGATCGAACAATTGAATGAGACATCTGCAGATTTAACAATTTGGGAGGGAGCGGAAGGTAACATAGTGACCAGCTTAAATGAAGGGCCTGCCATTGTGTTATGTAAAAATAGGACGAAAAAGATGGGCATGTGTAAAAATCAGCCATACTACCAAACCAAAACGATATACAGGAAACATTGAAATGACTATTAACACTGAAGCACAAAGGATGAAAATATAACAACGAACCTTCACCAAGTTTGGAGAGTGTGAAGAGTGGGGAGCCATAACGGAGTATGGGTGTGAAGATGACTGCAAACCTGACGACATTGTAGAAAACCTGCCACCCTGGGAAAATCTCCTTGTCATAGAAAATCTACCACCCTAGGGCGAGCTTTGGGTATTTATAGGGAGAACTTATGACATGGGTATCAAAAGGGTTGAAGAGACCACCCGAACAATCAAGAGCAAAGAAGGGACATGTATGTGTGCTGGCATAGATGTTATTACCCACATTAAACACCAAATTCATGTGTAATGAATCCATGATCAATTTCAAAAGCCGATGACTATGAACCAAGAGAATGTCAGACAAATTCCCTTCTCCCACCACCTTGCTACATTTAAAGTGATTTGACAAAATAAGGTGTGGTTGAGCGTGTAGACAATATAACCACCACACTTGGGTGGCATTAAATTAGACATGTTGACGTGGGCATAGATCCCCGTAGGCACCTTCCCCTTCACCACTATTTTCTCTTGCATACCCATAATTCTAAATTACCCTCATGTAGAACATTAAAGGCACTTCTATCAGGGAATCATAAGTTAGATTCATAATTGTGATATTTTAGAACCTATAATTAATAAACAAATAAAAATGAAATAAAACTAATTAATAAACATACAATTATAAATAAAAATATTCTCTCTATATATATATATAATGATAACTATAACCTAATATGCATTTATTATAGAAATTTAAAATTATATATGTAACTATAAGTATTTATTAGGTGTTAATTAAATTAAAAATTGTTTTTGGGGCATAACTCAATCAAAACTATCGTATTTATTTTTTCTCTCATATCAAACCAAAACCATCTACAGTCATGTGCTCCAAAGTTTTCTTCTATATATTATTTCTATATTATATATAATATTATAAATATATATATATTAATATATATATTATATATATATAGATGTAGATGTAGATATCCCAATTTTTTTGTGGATTTTTTAATCTATAACACATAGGTAATATTTACACACATGATGCCCCTCCCCATGTAAATGTGAAATCACGGGCATGTGGTAAATGGATTGTTCAGATAATCAATGTGTTTGAATGAATGCAAATGATATTAAAGGATATCACATCAAACTCAGTTTGCACACATGGATGTTGACTCCTACATTTAATGATTATTGCAACTCGACCCCAGTTCATTCCTCACCCATGATGGAAATTATTTCATAATTTATGGCTAGCTAGCTTAAACATTATGTGTTTTCGGGGGACACCCAACTCTAAATGTTGTTTGGGTAAGTTTGTTTGCTTGTTTTTTTTTTTTGTCTGAAATTACTTGTTTTATATTTCCATTTCCCATTCTTAAAGGTATTCGATTTTGTTTAACAGATTCAGGAAAACCTCCCACTCTATCAACCTAAATTCACCTCCCAACTCACTTCCTTGCTTCCTATACCATTGTCTTTTTTATTACTTCTTGGCCCAACCCTCCCATATATTTTCTATTATTTCTCTTGGATGGTGGTCACCATTGGGTTTCATCATTCAAATACTAACTCCCCTTAGAAGTTTCCTCCTCATACTTCTTGTCTTTGGTCTACAATTTATCATGTTGCATCACAATACTTCTAAAGGTCACCATAGACATATTGGGAGAAGGAAGCATCATTATTCAAGGGTTCATGTGAATTTTGAATCCTTTGCTACTTCATAACAAGAAAACACCTCTTGCGTTATAAGGCTAGAAATCGACTTCGAAGGAAACAAGCTTCGATGGAATGACATTTCCAATCTGATGTAGAGATAGAGGAGAATGTTAATTATGTGATATGACATCTGAGAAACACTAGGGTGAGGTAGATCAAATGTATGCAACCAATCAATCTCTATTGGAAAATTAAAACCATCATGGGAAAGGCCCTAGAAGTGAGGAATGAGTTGAAATTCTACTTAGTAAAGATGCCTTCATGTTGTCACTCAGAGAACTAGACAATAACATATCTATTATTGCTAAGAAATTTATAGACATGGACTACCTTGGTAGTGATAAAGAGGGAGGTGACCCTATAACAATTCTAGTGGACTCTCTTGTAACCTAATTAGTCAAGATGTTTGTTTTGGATTTCCTGTATCTAAGTAGGCAAGCTAATCTAGTTAAGAACTCTATTTCTAAGTTAATTAGGTTATTTTCAAGTAGATCTAAGTACCATATACTATATGAACTTGTCTTAAAAGATGAAATGTAATTTAGACAAAAACAAAATCAGCTATAACATAAATTTTGTGAATGATATCCCAATAATTATAAAAATATATATTTATAGAGAAACTAATATAAAATCATATCCTAACTTACAACAAAACCAACAAATTTATTTATACAAAATTACTTTTTTATATAAATACTAAAAAAAATATTTCTTCAACAACATAATTTTGTTAAAAATAAATAAATAAAAATAAAACAAATTTTCCAATAAATCATTTTTATAGTTTTTTTACTTATCATACCTTTTCCATCCTTATGCATATCACACCATCCTTATATGTTAGAAAAACAAGCTTTAAAATTATTGAATATTATTTTAATCTCATACTTATCACAAATTATTTTTGTTAACATTTATTTCTATTTTATAAAAACACTTTTAAATATAAATATTTAACACCATACACTAAATTAATAATTAACTTAATATTCTACCCCTTAAATATCCCTTTAAAGTTATCACATAAACAAAATAAAAAATAACAAACAAACTTCGTACATAATGTATAAATTTGGATTCTAAAATACCAACTACTCTATTTTTATAGACTTGACTTGATTAAGATATCTTAAAGATATTACCTACTATATATTTATATTGTTGATTAAGATAACATCGAGATAACCGACAATATACGTACGCTACATATCTGTTAATGGGCGCATATGAATCATATTTTAATATTTTCTAGCTGCAGCGTCATTGCATATTACTTGTATCTCACGGTTTTCGCTTTTCAACATTTTCTGATTCAATGCACGCCACTATTGCGCTCTAAGCATAGAGTCAAAGAGATTGTGATATAACGAAATTCTCTCTCTTTAAAAAAAATTATACCCTCATGTGACATGTCATGTATGGTGTGGTCAATAAGTTGGCCTTGCGACAAAGATCACAATATCATTGATTTTAGTGAAGAGAAATCGACCGCTAAAGATACCAAATTTTTTCTCAGCAAAAAATGAGGCGAAAAAATGAGGTGACAAATAGTAAATGGGCAGTAAATGTAAATGGCTATATAGGTTTAAGCATAGTTTAATTACGTTGAGAGTTGCCCGGAAAGCTATGGAAATTTTGGTTGTATTTAGAGAAAATCAGGTAAGGATTTTTGTAAATCCAAGTTATAGTTGTTAAACTTCAAAATTTTAGGTGTCTTATACATTTTTGATGGGGTTAAATCTATTTCCACTATCAAAAACATAATTCAAACAGTCTCTACTAGATTTTTTGAAATTTTTTTGCCCGGATTCCGACTACTTTTGGTCGTTCGGACAATTCCTCCACTTGGTTAAATGACTCCATAGGTTTATAGTTGGATTACTCGTCTATCAAAATTTAACGCTGGACATATATAGCTCCCTGCATTTACGGTTCATTTGCAAGTCAATTATTAGCCCTAAATCTATTTCACCATAAAAACACAATTACCCAATATAAAAACTTTTATTTTAAAAAACCATAGTCTAAACAAACTAATAAAAATTCAGATAAAATTTTGATAAAAATCTTATAAAGATTTTTGTAAATCCATGTTACAACTGTGATATTTTAAGAGTTTAGGTTCCCAAATATTTTTAATGGTACTGAATCCATTTCTAGTATGAAAAAAAAAACATAATTCAAACACAAAGACTGCAAAATTTTCCCATATTCCAACCAACTTTAATCACCTCGGTATCCTCCTTAAAAAAAAATGCCAGTGCTAAACTAACTCCACCCAATCCTTATATTACAATACATGTGAGTGTGAGTTAATTAGTCAATAGCCAATTAACGCTGTCGCTCACAATCCAACCATCCAATGGGTCGCAACCCAGAATCCTTGCATGGCCTCCTGTTCCCATACCCAGCGCAAGGTCACATAACTCCCATGATGCACTCCCCGAAGAAACTTGTTTCCAAGGGTGTTACAGTTACATTCGTTAACACACACCACAGGCACCAGCAAATCACTAATGGTATCAACACAGATCAAAGGGACAAGAGAGGAATTGATGTCCGGGAAATCTTGTTAGGAAAATTTTTTGCGTTCTTTAGAGTCAGCTACCACCACAAAACAAAGAGCCCAAATAAAAGTTGTCTTTATATAAGATAATGTGAATGGTAAGTGAAATAACAGCCTCAATATAGGCACAAGAGAGTAGTAGTTTACAAGGTTGTAGACTTAGGGTGAACTATCAGAGTCAATTTTGCAGGTGTTAAATAATATTGTCTTAAATTGATATGGTTTTGTCTTAATTGTTAATTGTCTTAAACGGGTTTCGTCTTAATTGTCATCGTCTTAAATGACCATTGTCTTAAATATAAAGTTTTGTCTTAAAATATTTTTGTCTCAAACTATTTTTGTCTTAAATATAAAGTTTTGTCTTAAAATATTTTTGTCTTAAATTGTTTTTGTCTTAAATATAAATTTTGCCTTCAACTAGTTTTGTTTCAAATTGTTTTTGTCTTAAATATAAAATTTTGTCTTAAAATATTTTTGTCTCAAACTGTTTTTGTCTTAAATATAAAGTTTTGTCCTAAAATATTTTTGTCTGAAACAGTTTTTGTCTTAAAATTTATATTTAAGAGAATTCAATTAATATTAAATTTTAACGTAAAATAATTAAATAAAAACTTACTTTTTAAGACAAAAAATTTCTTTTGCTTTAAGAAAATGTCTTAAAAGTTTCGTTTGTGTAGTAGTGTGTTGTAGCTACAACAACCACCCTCCAAAATTTTGGCCTGCACCCAATTTCGGAGCCTCCCTTGAGAGTTTCACTTGATGACTGCACATAATCGGGATCACTCCATGAGCTTGTGTGAGTCTTCGCATCCACTTTGATTGATCATTTCACCCAACTTCTTGCATGTTGATGTCAAAGTCATGCTTGTGACCATGTTCTGGTTATACTCAAATTCTTCGCTTCATGTATACTTGTTGTGTTCGCTATTAAAACATATGTTGCACTCACACACGGAGTCACATTCACTATCGTGCAAGCGTCCTCACTATCTACCAATGATCAATCACAAGTGTCGCGCTTATCGCTTACACCATCGGTCATTCATGTTGAGCATGTGTGTCAGGATGGTTTGAGTCGTCTCGTCATCATGTCATGTAAGTATGTGTTTGCAAGATCACGTATGCATCTTTCGCTCATTCACACACTTAGTCACTTTGTTGAAGTTCTAATGACTGGATTCCCCTCTAACAGTCCAAGCATCACCCCACCATCGACTTGATTGACTGTCACCCAGAACAACGCAGAAGCACCAAGAAAGCCATTTCAAGCTATGCTATCCGCAAGAAAATCAATCAACCTTCATGCTGGTTAACTAAAGTGTTTGACCCGACAACCACCCCAAGACTAACTCCCCTAAAAAATTGCACAGAGGTTACAAACCTTGCCCGCTTCGCTGATTGAGAAAATTGCGCAAACAAGACAGATAGATACCCAATTCCTGTCCCTGTATCCTTCAAAAAATTGCGCAGTTTTCCCAGCCAACTCTCTTGACAGTCGACCTGCTCCTCACTTAGAAAATTATGTAGTTTTTCCAGCCAGCACTCCCAACAGTCAATTGGCTGCTCACCCAAAAAAATTGCGTAGATTTCATGAGAAAGCCCTCTACAGCCGAGCAGTCAGCTCAGCTCAGAAATTACATAGAGGTGACCAGCATCCCAGCCTCCCAGCATCAATACAGTATTTCCCACCAGCAGCTCCCGACAGCCAACTGACAATTCCCTCCAAGAATTGCGTAGTTTTTTCTACCAAGCTCCAGTAGCTGTCAATTAGTTCCCTCTAGGAATTGCACGGTTTTTTATGCCAAGCTCCCAGCAATTGACTGCCAGTTCCCCTCAGGAATTGCGCATTTTTGCTGCCAAGCTCCCGGCAGCCGAATCCTAGTTCCCCTCAGGAATTGTGCAGATTTTGCAGCCAGTGACCAAGAAGCTAACTACTAGTTGCCCTCAGGAATTGCGCAGTCTTTTATTCTAGTGACTCAGGAGCCAATTGCCAGTTCCCCTCAGGAACTACAAAATCTTTGCTGCCAAGCTCGAGCTGCCCGCTTGTTCTAGAAATTGCACAGATTTGACCTGCCCAGCCTTTCCGCAACCCATATTGTTCCTCTCAAAAACTACGCAGTTTTGTCCTCAAGCTGAGTCAGACCTCGTGGATAGTCACTATCGATCAGGATTTCCCATCGTCATCACCCAGTGACTCCTGCATAGTTTTCATTAGCAGTACCTAGAGCCTCCATCCCGCCTTGCAACCTTGTCACCTCTCCCTGTCACCTGCATCCGAAATGATCATGCATCATGGTAGACTAGGAGGTTTATGGATTTGATGTCATCTCGTCAAGAGTGACTGCAAACACGGGTACACAAATAAACATGGCGCGAAGATGGATGGTATAAACAAAGGGAGCACATGCAGAAGGACAGGTTCACTAATGAATGAACATATGATGCATGCAAAGAGATGTGTTTGCGAACAGATGATCATGCAAATATGTGCCATGGATGGACGGACGAGAAAACATGCAAGATGTGTTCACAAACGGATTGACGGATGAAAATGCTCCTTTCGTGAATGGACGAACTTGTCAAGGTTACCAACATAAAAGAAAGGAGAAATGTGTGAATACAATACCAAGTGAACCAATGACCATCGAAGACTAATATTTAACACTTGTAATGCATGTTGCTTTAACCTATGTTTAACACTTGAACTAATTCACTTGTTGCAATACATATATGTTAATGTAAATGTGTTTTATATGCTGTTAACATTGTCTCACACATGACATCAGACATACCTTTCATATAAAACTTGCTATAACAACCATTGTACTCACACGGACTAATCCGTTGAGTGTTATATGTGTTATCTTCCCTTATGTGTTGTGACTGCCGCATCTGTGTGGATTGTTCCACCGGAAGTTGTGGACGTCCTATTGTGTTGTGTGTTCCTAGTAGAGTGGGAACTACTCCCAACCGACTTGGGACTCACTCCCACCCTCTCCCTCTACGATGAAATAACCATTGACACAAGAGACACTTACAATCACCCGGCACGTGAAAATCACTTCTCGCAAGACAAAGCAGACCACTCTCCTATGCTTACAAGCAAGAGTTGAGGAAAATATTTAATATAATGGA
>APFE031309132.1:0-10884 GCA_000404065.3 Pinus taeda | reverse complement strand
TGATGTCAAAAGTTTTGAACATTGTAGAACCCTCTAATTATAAAGAAGCTAGTCAATTTAAGGAATGGAGAGCTGCAACGGATGAAGAAATGGAATCAATTTTTAGAAATGATACTTGGGATTTAGTTGAGCTGCCCAAGAATAAAACACCCATAGGATGCAAGTGGCTGTTTAAACCAAAAATGAATGCAGATGGAAGTATAGATAAGTTAAAAGCTAGGTTGGTTGCAAAAGGATATTCACAAAAGGAAGGTATAGATTTTGATGATACTTTTGCACCTGTAGCAAAGCTAAATACAATCAGATTGCTTATTGCTTTAGCTACTAAATATAATTGGGAATTACACCAGCTTGATGTTAAATCTGCATTTTTAAATGGTGATTTAAAAGAAGAAATTTACTTAGTACACCCAGGAGGATATGTAAAGCAGGGGCAGGAACATCTTGTTTGCAGATTGAAAAAGGCTTTATATGGTTTAAAGCAAGCACGCAGGTCTTGGTATGAAAAAAGTTGATTCTTTTTTTATAGAGTATGGTTTCCATAGAAGTTTAAATGACCCAAATTTGTATACCAAATATAATAATCAGGGGCAGATTATTTTGATTTCTTTGTATTTGGACGACATGATTATAACAGGAAATGCATTTGATTTAATCAAAGGAATCAAAAGGCTTATGGCACAAGTTTTTCAAAATGAAGTATCTCGGAAGCCTTCACTATTGTCTGGGATTAGAAGTATTTAGAGATACTGGGCAAAATTTTCTTACCCAAGGGAAGTATGCTAGAAATATTTTAGAAAAGTTTGGGATGGATCGGTGTAGATCAACAACAACACCTTTGCAGTAGAATCTGAAATTAAGCAGTGATGATGGCACTAAGGAGGTAGATGCCACAATGTACAGACAACTGGTTGGCAGCCTGATATATCTTACAACAACCAGACCTGACTTGGCATACTGAGTTAGTGTGTTGAGCCAATTCATGTCGAAACCGCTTGAAAGTCACTGGACAGCAGCAAAAAGCGTGTTGAGATATCTTTGTGGTACTGTTCATTTTGGTATTTTATACACTGATGTATCTGATGTTACTCTAGCAGGTTTTTCAGACTTAGACTAGGCAGGTAACCTGGATGATCGGAGGTCCATCACAGGTTATGCATTCAACATAGGTTCCGGGGTCATAGCATGGAGCAGCAAGAAACAAAGTACTGTAGCTTTGTCATCATGTGAAGCTGAGTATCAAGCATTGTGTGCAGCAACATGTGAAGCAATCTGGTTGAGAAGACTTCTCAAAGATGCAGGAAAAGAATAGAAGCAACTCACCTCTATCAAAAGCAACAACCAGAGCACCATCAAATTAGCATACAATCCAGTGTTCCACAAAAACACCAAGCATATAGACACTCAGTTCCATTTTGTTAGAGAAAAAATACAGTCAAATGAAATTGCTCTTGAATATTGTAAAACTTGTGACAATGTGGCTGATATTTTTACAAAGCCTCTTGCACGAGTGAAATTTGAATTGTTTAGAAAGATGCTAGGAGTTCAGGAGAACTCTTTCTCCATTAAGGGGGGAGTTGAGAATAATTAATATTATTTTGGTATTAATGGAGAAAATGGTTACATTGTTGTAACTTTCTCCCTAGTTTAGGATTAGTTCCTAGTTATGGTGTTTGGGTGCAACTTCCTATTTCCTAGTATTGTATTTAATGATGTCATCTTTGATTGATTAAAGTGAATAGAGTGAATGAGAGAAATCTCTCAAGTTTTGTGAGTGTAGTCTCCAAGTGCAGGCCACACCTGAGAGCTACATCTCTTTCTTTTCAATTCAGTGCAGTTATGTGAACTGAGCTGAGCTGAGCTGCCGATTAGCCCGGTGGCATGTGTATTCCTCCTTGGAATAAAGTTTAATCACTGAGCAAGAATAAAATGAAAGGTTCATGATATGATATGTGATTCCAAATTATAATAAATATTCTCGTTTTGGGGCAATTTCGAATTCATTCATTGCGAGTTTCTTAAACCATTGTGTGGATTTTATTTTATTGTGCATCTAACAATTGTGTAAACATGTTTTGGGCCCTCCAAACATTTATTGTCGATAAGATCGAGCACCCTTTAAATTAAATCATTTTGTGCCATTTGAATGACTCAACGAATGTTGGAATATCACATTTCAAACCTCTCAACAAGTAAAATTTCACCACATGGATATATTACTTAATCCCCAACTCATATTTATTGTTCCCAATTCAAGCTCCAGTAGGAACATTTCACGTGCATGTCCAATTTTGGATAACATTTGCTCGTGCTTTAAACTGTTTAGCTTAGAGATCCATGCATTTTTTATTGAGGATCTGAAACAGGTTTAAACACCAACCAAACAAAAATGCCTTCCTCACTTATATATTTGTTAATATGAATTAACTGTGTGCCCTCCCAATCGCCCAGAGTTGAATTATGTTAATATATAAACTTGGACCAATCTTACTTCTTCACGATGGAGATTCCAGGCCCTCTAAACGTACGTTAATGTGCCTCCCGCTGCTGTCTCATTTACTCACTGGCTTGCGCAATTTCAGATCTCACGCGTGGCCATTACAACTCTGTACGAGTTTACACAATTTCTGTTACGTCTTACCGTGAGCGGCAACTAACTAAGAAATTTCTGCCACTCTATACCTCTGGCACTCTCAGATAAAATTCTTCCACCATTATGAATTATAAAAACATAGTTAATAATCAACGATTATGAATTGTAAAATAATAGTGAGTAAATATTATGACTTACAAAACCTGAATTAATTGTTAATAATGATTATGAATTATAAAACCAGAACTATAATATATGCAGCCTGAACCCAAAACACATAATTTTTGCATAATTCGTGGAATGTATGTGATATAGTTAACGTGTATTATGGATCATAATATATTCAACGCGTAACCCAAAACAAAATTCTGAAATATGATATGTTATTTGTGTATTATGAATTATAATAATACAATATTATAATCCGAAATAATAATAATAATAATAATACTTTTTAGCAATAGGATTTATCAAATGAAATTATAAAACCAGAATTATAATATAAATGTATTTTAAGTATATTATGAATCATAATACACTTTACATGAAATGCAAAAAACAATTCTCTCTTGCTATGTTTATTGTGAATCATAATAATATTTTTCATAGTGATTACTAATCATGAAATATTTTTTGTACTTTTAAAAACCTATTGTCAATATTTATTACCTATCATAATATAGTTTATAAAAATTACAAGTTAGACTTCTTGAATAGATATAACATAAAAATATTTTTGTTGCTCTAAAATTTGGGGTATTTTAATGATTTTTTATCTAGAGTGTTTTAAAAGACAAATAGATTTAGATGTATTATTGAATAAAAGATATAATAGTTTGTTTGTGCATATTTAGTAACTCTCTATTTATTTATTTTTATGTGTGTTGGTTATTATTTATCATGGTATTATATGGAGATTCCGTTCCTTTGTTGGTACAATGATTGGAGTATTACATTGAAATTTGGCCATGTTGTTTGTTTTCAAATAGATATATCATTCAATATAAAATATAGAAGCTTTCGTATGCATATCTACCAACTCTGTAACAACTGTGTCTCTTCTCATTATTTATCATGGAAAATCAGATATGGAAAATCACATTGAGACTCTGGTGACTTCTAAATGCTAGTGCCAAGGAGATTGAGTACATGTGCGAATAGATCCTCACATATGTGAGAAAAATATGGTAGGTCAAAAATGTTAACAAATTAATTTTTAGTGAGGTATATGACATATGTATAGTTTTTAAATTAAATAAGCATATCTCCCTTAATATTGAAATTCTAAAATTCTTATTATTTCATGTTTACTAAGTCTCCTCGCATTCTATTGTTTTTATGGATGACATCAATAAAAGTGTTAACATATGCGCTTATAATGAATTTGTAAACCTAGGTATCTTCACTATTAAAATTTTCTCAAAAATATTTTGCAGAATAATGAAGAGTTTAATCTTAATTACAAAACTCAAAAAAATAAACCAGATATTTTAACCATTAAACCACATTGAAAATCCATATGAACACACATAAAGAAATAGGGTTATGACTAGTTAAATCATGATCTTTCAAAGAAAAGAGAAAAACAATTAAGTGAATCTTAAAAAAATGTGAATAATTCCACACAATTGTTTTAGATTGAAGCCTCAAAGTGTTGAAATACATTTTTTCATTTAACTTTGTTCCTATAAAATGTGGCTACTAGAAACTCAAAAAACACCCAATGAAACTCATAATGCATAGTGGAAGTTTAACAATTAAGTTTTAGCTTCAAAATTGTCATTAAGTATAAGCTAACATGTTTATAATCAGAAAGAAAGAAAGAAATTGAATATTGCTTGATTATAAAAGTTTGCATCTATATACCTAGCAGCTATGCTAACTTTTTGTGTTCTTATTATTTAAACTCCACTTGTGAATTCCAATTGCTAGCGTTAAGGAGATTGGCGCTCATGCCTCGAGAGAGTGCACGGAAATTGAGTACATGTGAGAAAAATATGGTAGGTCAAAGGTGTTAACAAATTATTTTTTAAGTGAAATATATGATATATGTTTAGTTTTATATTAAATAAGTGCATCTCACTTAATATTGAAATCATAAACTTCTTATCATTTTCTCCTCTTTTATAAGTCTCCTTGCATTCTATTATTTGTATGGATGCCATCTCTATATATCAATGCTAACATGAAGAAAAGGAAAAAATTATTTACCATGAAAATTGTAAGTCAAATTCTTGTTAATTTATTTTATGGTGAAATAATATTATTTACCTTTCGAAGAGGTCAGGCCCTTTCAATCTAGTCTACCTATCTTCTTTAGGGAAGATAAAGACACCAAAGTTATCGTGAATGTGGTTGGAGATAAAAGTTCTAATTTCGTTTCAAATCCTGCAATGTCTAGAGGCAGAGACATGGAAAGTACAACTTGAGAATTATTGGAAGTACTGAATTGGCCAATTAAGTAGCAAGGGAAATTAAAAGCATTTAAACATGACCTCCATTGAAATGTCTTGATCGAGCCCCCATTTTTCTTGTGTTACTCCCGCACATTCAAAGATTAGAGTGGTGGAAAAGAGATCTTGACCGAGATATAGCTCGAATGTGCTCCCTTATTGAAAACCCCACCAAAAGAAGATGGACACCTGATTGGACGCCCAATTAACCATAGGTTACATAGGAGCTCGATTGGAATTTTTTTATAGCTCAATCAAGCAATATTATTTAAGCTCTCAAATTCTCAATCCAAGGCTAAGATATTGCTTGATCGAGCACTTAAAAAATGATCAATGGAGATTATTTTTTGTGCTTTTCCCCTTGCGTGCTTGCCGAAAAGTGCAACCAACCTCCATGGATTCACCTGATTGAAAACCGAGGTATCTCTACTATGACAACTTGCTCAAAAACATTTTGCAAAATAATGAAGAGTCTAATATTAATTATAAAATGAGAAACATAAACTAATTAAATTAAAATATTTAAACTACGAAACCACACCCAAAAGCTACATGAATAAATAGCAAGAACTAGGTTACGACTAGTGAAACCATGAAGCCAATAAAACAAATTTTCAAATCCATGAGATAAAACACTAAGTGAATCTTAAAAACGTTAATAAATCAACACAAACTTTGTTATCTTGAAGTTCCGAAGTGTTGAAAGATATTTTACTTTAACTTCGTTCCTGACCAAAATTGGTGTGCACATTAAGTTTATGGGTGGCGCTTGTCATATGGATATCGTCTTAATATTAACATCAAAATCCTCAAACTTGTGTCTAATCACTATACAACCTCTCATCATGTATCCTACCATATACCAAAGCATTTGGTGAGTTTGATTCCATATGTATAGGGAGGTAAAGCCATTTCTCTACTTGAAACTCAAAACAATACTCAATGGAACTCATAATTCACAATGCAAGTATAAAAATTAAGTTTGATGTTCAAAGTTATAATTATATATAATGATGCAGGAGCATCTAGCTAAGGGTACCATGACTGGGTGTTTGGTCTCAGCTAAGGAGGACAGGTTCATTTACATTTGTTGATCAAAACAGTGTCTAGGAACTAGCTTTTATTTCATTATTAGTTAAGGGATATTAGGAATAGTACAGTTAGGTTAGGGTCATTACGGTCACATTGATCTGTCTTTTTATTAATCTATCTTATAGCTGTCTTTTCATTTAAAAAAAATAATAAATATTGTAAACCCTACGGCACAAGAAACCCAAAATAGTTATCAATTGTGTAACTATAAAAGTAACTAAAGGATAACTGGGAACAGTTCAAGTAACTTTGTGAATACAATACAAAAACCAATGTAATACATTTTTAAGGGGTTCAATGCACGAGAACAAAAATACAAAAAGGAGAAAATAATTTTCAAACATCCGAATATCTGAATCCATCTATAAACAGTTTGTCTATGACATTTATTTCCTTTCCTCTAATGACTGTGTGTGTAAACTAAATAGCACTGTGCGTTCCCATCTATTATTTTCTTTTTATTAAACAGAGAAATAGCTACTAAGTTCAACAAAGAAGCCATATGAGCGTTCCCAACACAGAATTCCGGTAATAATAATAACAGTTCCAAAATAGATGAAAGCAAACGACAGTTACGAACCAATTCTCAACAGAGGGAGAATACAACTGCTGAAGAATGAAATCCAAAACAGAGGTAACCCATTTACACATAATTTCTTGTTAGTTCCTCTTTTATAACCATAATACTAGCATACATCAATAATAGTTCTGAGTGCTTGACTAAAACAGAGTAAGACAATACAAAACAGCCAATCCCCGAAAGCCAAGGTTGGACCCTTGTCGGCCACAACAGAAAAAGCGAATAAACTACAAATTTCTAGAGCTTGAACAATAGTTGAGATTACATACAGACAGAGCCAAGGTCGCTTGACAAAGAAGACAACGAAACAAAGAAATACTGGACTTTTCCAATGTCTAGACAGAGGAATAATACTACAAGTTAATTAACAGTAACATAGAATGACCCTACTGGAGCCATTGCTTGTAACTATTTCAAAGAGCAAGCTTGGGGAAAACCCTAACCTGCCACAGAGAGCTAACAGGGCATGTAAGTTAAGCGAATGCCGAGAGCAACCTCGAAATAAAATGCGACAAGCAAAATCAGAAGAAATGGCTTACCTTAAGAGTATTAGCATTGGAGGAACAAAACCCTAACTGAGTCACAGTCAACAGTGAAAATCCTGCAGACAAAGGGGTGACTGCCGTTAGTGTTGAAGAAAAATGAAGAAGACAAACTATTGCATGGAGGGGTGAAATTACCTTGCCAGGAGCAAGCGAAGCTGAGGAAGCCACTGTGAAAATAGTCATACATCAACTAAAGAATCAAAACAGGAAGCTTAAACAGAAAAGTTGTAACATAACAAGACAAGGGAATAGAGGAAAGCATAATAACGAAAAAGAAGGTTAAAGATCCAACAGAGGAATGGCATAAACCCTCTCGCAGATGAAGCCTTCAATACAGTGCCTAGGCAGCCAGGTGATGAAACTGCAAGTGTGGGAGGAGATACCTCGCCACGAGGAGGAGGAGTTCATAGCTGGGCGCATACAAAGCATTGCTGCCAAGCTCTATATAGTCGCGAACAGGCCGAGCACAAACCCTCATCGCAGCAGCCAGCAAAGAAAGAAATGACCAAATAAAATGAAACGAGGGTTTTGGTAACACCAAATAATGGGAAGGCAAAAATCGAGGCAGGTATAGCCAACAGACCAACATTAACTCCCAAACCAATGTGACAAACAAATATCCTAGTATTGACCCAGATCACAAAGTAATCATTGGTTAATCAACATTAATCCATAGTTACGGGCTCGTTCCATCATATAACTTAACATGTTTATAATGAAAATAAGAGAGTAAGAAATTGCATGTACTCGTGCGTACTTAAGAAGATAAGAAATCATGATCATCCCTTCATGAGCACTTCCACCACGACACAATAAACCTCTCCTCCTAGAAAGAGGAAAAAGGAGAATTCTTCTCTGAACTCTAATAGCAGCTAAATCATAGAGAAAAATGTCAAATTCATTATAAAAAAAGTCTCAAATTGTTGTGAACAAGCTAATGGTTATTTGGTTATGCTTTTCAAATGTCACGTTACAATGTTTGTGTCCTTTGGTTGTGTTTTATCTTTTAGTTAGAAGAATGTGTGGTATTAACTCTACATCAACATAAGTATGTGGTATAAGATATATGAGTACATCCCTTAGTGGTTACAACACTCATCCTTGACTTTGCAAGGAACACTTTGAAATTGTACCTCTCATTTGATTTTATTTGAAACATAAAAGATAGTATATGTACGTGTATTATGATAATGTTCAGTTCTAAATATGTGCATGATGATATGTTCACCATGCCAGTATGAGAAGAGAATCACATTCATTTCTAGATGTTTCGATTTTAATATATCAGGTTGAAACTTTAAAAGAATTTCATGATATTGGGTGTAATAAACATAAATAAAGAAAGAGAATATGGTGGGAAAGAGTATAATGATGTTAGGTGCAACAAGAATAGAAGAGAGAGAGAGAATCATGGAATATTTATCATCGAACAATTATAATGGCTTTGGATAATCAAATATTTATTTTTTTTTACTCGCAAAAAACCTATATGCATAATCATGATAAATAAATTTAAACATGACAATGTCACTAGGTTTTTGGAAAGAAACATAAAATCTCTAATGCCCTTCCTCTAGGAATAAAATTCCAATACCTTCATCCAAGTTATGTTTCAATGTGTTCTTATTAACCACAAATGATTATGATTCATAAAATTTCCCTCTATCCATGTTAGAAGGATAGGCATCAAGGCATATATTAGTATTTGTGGAAACCTTCCATTTCTATTGCAAGTTGTTGTTATCTAACACCCCACCGTCTTCAATAATTCTATTATCTTGTTGTGTGTGTGTGTGGGAGAGAGAGAGAGAGAGAGAGAGAGAGACCGTGTGTGTGTGTTGTATTCTTTAGAAAATGTTAATTACTTATATTGATGTTGAAGCTCAAATGACAAGGGTTCAAAAATATTAGGAGCCTACTCATTGTTGGGTTCAATCCATGTTTGAAACATATGCATGAGAATAGAAATTTAAGGATCCATACTTAGGTTACAATGTAAAGGTATTGGGGTATATTACTAATTCCTAAATGCCAACTACAAAATGTTTGGCTATAATTTTGTGAAAATATGAAGATTTGAAATGTTTAGTTTATTCACACACACACACACACACACACACACATAAATGAATATAATTTGGGTGAATTGTATTTACAAAAATGGGAATTGGTGAATTCTTTTTGTGGAAAGCTAAAAGGAAAATTAGTGGTAGGGTATAATATACACACTAAATTTTCTCTATCCATGAGAAGTGGGGTTTCCTTTAATATCATTAGGTATATCACGAAAATGGGTATATTGATAAAATTTCCTATGCTAACCTAGTTATCATAATTTATTTTTCCATATTTTAATTAATACTATGAAGGATTAGGCAAAATAGAAACCAATCCTAGAACCAACCAACTGATTGTTCTGGAACTAAGTTACATACCCTTTTCATGCTTAACAAAAGTGAATGACAGCATGGATGAGTGAGTATTCTCCTATCATGATGGACTACCTCAATGAATTGATTTGATGTGTAGATTGTCATCATAAATATATTGAAGATCTTGGGCTATGGAAAAAATTCTCGTTGGTCTAAAACAAAAGAGTCAAAGGGAGCTTCTAAACTCCAATGCGTCAATTATAAAGCCACTTATAAATATTTACTCAACATAACTCGCTCTCTCGACACAAGACATTAGCATAACTGTTACTGTGTTTACACCATCTAGAATATTTACATAGCCATTGCCAACATGTTCATGAACGCCCCAAACATTCCATAAATGACAATAAGCACAACTTTATGTTCCGAATCGATTGTTATTTCCATACTTTTATTTTGATCTAAAATGGACATTTATTTCAAAAGAGGAAAAGTCCTTATCATTTTCAATGGGCATATTATTTGCGACTTAAACTAAAGATTAAATTAGAAAGGCCTATAAGATGGAAAAATTATTGAACACACATTTAAATTATATGATAGAGAATGGTGGATGAATTACACACCCTTCTTGGATTCTACACACATTCCTTCTTTTCAGTTGACGTTTATTTTCAGGTTAGGTTGTGGGCTCGTTGGAATCTCATTGAATTCTTCATGACCCTCTTATTTTTCTCTACATTTCGATTTTTAAGCATGACCCATGCCACCTTCATAGGATTAATCACCATCCCTTGACAATACCTTCGTAGATCCTCAATTCAATGTTTATGAGCTCACCATTACATGTTTCGATTTCTATTCCCTACGTTACCAGCTAAAAAAATAGTTTCTCCACGCCACCTTGAGGAGTGGCTACTTGATATTCCAACTTATTAATATGGAGGAAATACGCTTGGTGAGTTCGATTTGGCTAATTGAATCTCAGCAAATTCCATTTGGAATTCATTAAGGTGTTCCAATGATTAAGAGCTAGGTTAGAAAATAACTTGATCCAGGTGGATATTGGTGGCCGCCTGCCAAGTCCACCTGGACCCCCACCATTGTCTTTCTCAGCATTTTCAGTTTCCTTAATTGTAGCACAACTTACTATTTTTAGCAGTTTTTCGGGTCCTGAACTTCCGGAGCCGTTTTTGAGGCCCTAAACGATGTTTTTTGGGGAATCCGGAGGCAACATGGGTCCATG
>APFE031309130.1:0-32464 GCA_000404065.3 Pinus taeda | reverse complement strand
GCTTTGAATTCACAAAACTTTAAATATGTCTCGCTCTTCTTCTGCATGAAGAAGATCCAGCACTTACGAGAGAAATCATCAACAAAAATCACATAATACCTGTGTTTTGTTGTCGAAGCAACTGAGAAAGGTCCACACACATTTGTGTGAATTCTCTCAAGGATCGTCGTGGCGCGACTATCCTTCTCGTGAAAGGTGGCTTTCACAAACTTCCCCAAAGTACACTCCTTGCACTGATCTGACTGCGCAAGTGTGCCGTTAGGAAGCCCTGTAGTGATCTGCTGCAGTATCTTCAAGGCTCCATGGTGACGGTGACCCAATCTCCTGTGCCACAACTTGCCATCATCCCAACTCACCAATCCTTCTGCCTTGCCTTCCATTGTTGTGCATCCATCTACATGAAACTGATAAAGGTTCCTTACTCGAACCCTTATCTTCCGGGTCTCACCAGTTGTATTTCTGCGCAGGAAAGCTTTTCCCTTGCTGAAAACAACATCATACCCCTGGTCTTCTAACATCGCTACAGAGATAAGATTCTTCTTCAATCCTGGAACATGCATGACTTCCTTCAATACGAAGGGTTTACCAGACTCCCTCTCAAAGGAAATGGTACCGATAGCGATCGCACTGTATCTACCATCATCGCCCATCTCGATGTGCACTCCAAGATCTTTTTCCTCCAGATCAGAAAACAAATCTCTATATCCCATCATGTGAAAAGACGCACCACTGTCCAAGAACCACACCGATCCCATCACACTTGAAACCAAGCATGCAATCAATGAAAAATCAAGCTCAAACTGTGAGGCTAGAGCCTCTCCTACTGCAGATCCAACAGCTTGCTTGTTCTTCTTCTTCTGTGGACAATTAGTGGCATAGTGTCCGTGCTGGTGACAGTGAAAACACTTCACCTTGGACATGTCCTACTTCTTACCTTTCGCACCAGAAAGAGAAGCTTTCTTGCTCTTCCCTTTCTTTGCTTTGGCAGCCAAAGTGCAATTTTCTTCATCAACTCCCTTGGATGAAGATCCATCCCTGGTACTCCGCCTAATCTCCTCCTGCACAAGATCTGACCACAGCCTTTCCCATCCTGGCAATTTCTCCCAACCATTGCCAGAGTCCTGATAGGAATGCTAACTCTTCGGAAGACCAGGGAGAGCCAAGCTCACCAAGTCCTCATCATCGATAGTAACCCCCACACTTCCCAACTCATCTCGACACTGAGTGAACTTCGTGAGATACTTGGGCATACTGTCACCCTTCTCGCATTTGATGTTTCAGAGTTTATCTTTGAGCACCAACTTCCTCTGATCGCTCTTGCTTTGGAATAGATCTGTTAAATCCTTCCACATCAGATATGGAGAAGTCTTTCCATGCAAGCTAGACACAATGTGATCCTTCATGCCCTCCAACAGAATCCTTCGACATTTTGCGGTCTTCTTTTGCCAAGCATCAGCTTGAGTAGCATCAGTAGGCTTTGGGACATCCATCTCTATGAACTCCTTCAGCCCGTTATCATCCAATACTGCCTCCATCCTGTCCTTCCATGCAATATAGTTCGTACTGCCTCAAGGGCATACTCCAATCGCAATCCTGTGAAAGACATCTTAGTTTTGACACCAAGAAAACACTGCTGCAAATTTGAATTCCACCAGCTCCAACTCAACCGCTTCCGATCTAGAATTCGTGAGAACAAGATATTTCTTGTACAGAGATCGACTGTATGGGTATTCACCGGATATCTCACCTTCCAAAGGAAGGATGAATCCAGAGGCTACCTGGCCCGATTACAGACTCTGCCTGAAGAAATAGAATGTAAAAACTTCCTGAATAGTAGATCTGATGATCAACAACTCTGATACCATGTAGAAATTTTGAATAATAAACACATATTCAATGGAGATTATCCTGATCATGTACTATTTCAGAATACATACACAATACATAAGCTCCTCTACGTTGATCATCAATATAGCAGCATCAATAACAATAAAACATCAAGAGCATGCACACATTAACACAGTATGTAACCCGGGAAAGCTTACAGTTGAAAACCCCACACTATCTGTATATTAATGATTGAGAACATGTAACATTACAATAGTCAAAACTTCTCACAAGTATCCAGCACTAAATCTCCCCTGTTACACACCAATACAGCTCAGATCTTGATCTCAAAATCTATTCCACTGCTTGCCTGCGGCTCTCCCTGCTCAATTACCTGCCCACAAGAATGGATGAGAATGGTTGAACCAAACTCGTATTTACATCAAACTAATCACTTCACACTGGGAATCACATGACAGAGGGCCTATAATCACTTGGTATTGGCCAATTCTCATTGGCATAACTCAATCCCATTGATTGTGCAAATCCTCATGTACAACTATAGTCACAATTGATAGCAATCTGATCCTCTAACACCTGCCCCTGCTGAACTGAACATGCACTGACATGCAACTGAGTTAACTGATGTATTCTTTAGTTGCATTATGAGTTAATAATTAGTTTAACAACTCATCATTAGTTTATTTGCAGTTAGACTAATTACAACTAGTTTAACCAAGTCAAACTGAACACAACTCCATCAACTCCACAATCAACTCCACCAAACTCAAGTGATTGAGTTCTAACTGAAGTCATGCATGCAACAACTCAACTAACCCACAAAGAAAATGTATTTCCTTCTGACAGTTGCATGTGCCACATCTGTAGCTCAAACTGAAGTGCTCCAGAGAATAAGATAAAGTTTATAGTCTAAATATTATTATAAGCTAATAATATTTGACTGCTCTATAATTAGACTTGACAGTGTCACCGTTGTTGTCTAAAAATAGAAGTCCATCTATTTTTTGCCAACTTGACCAATCATCCATAAACAGCATCCTGCAACTCATAGACATGATCCATATGTCTAAAAATAGACATAGTCTAAAAATAGACTTTGCGCCATAATTTGCCTGCGGGCCCACTTAGTGAAGGCAACTCTTTTCACTAAGCTCCATCATCTTGTTGCAATCTCAACATTCAATGCTTTAGTTTGTTTGGGTTAATGATTGACATGGTCCAAAATGATTGACCAGTCTGAAATACTCTAAAAAGTGGTCCACAAGGAGCTGAGGGTTGCAGCCTTTAGAAGGGGGTAGGACTTCCCTTCCAATAGGAGCTGGTAAATGAGATCAGGGGGGTTGGAGCTCCCTTCTAGTGCATGTTGGAGAATGAGAGAAGATTGTAGCTTTATGCAAGTGGGTTCTTGTGTACTGACAAGAGACTGCATCAATACAAATGTAATACTTTTCTTTATATAATACTAGAAAGAAGACAGATACAGTAGCAGCGGTGGTTTACTCCCACATTAGGTTTCCACCTAAAAAATCCTGGTGTTCTATGTGTGTTTGGTGTGATTTCTTTATGTTATTTACTGCATACTGAAAAGAAATTAATATACTTATGCACTGATAAGAATAATCATTTTGATGAAACATATAAATATATATATATATATTATATATTATATTAAATTTGATATACGTGGGTTTTCTTCTCTAAAGTAGTGTACATTTGCAAGTTGCCCTAATAACAATATCGTATATTTCTCATAATATAAAAATTGGTAGTTTGAGTTTAAAATATTGATTCAAACCCCCCCCCCATCTCAGTATTTTTCCCAACAATATGTAATATTTTTCACTTGACTTAACATTTCTCATGCAATGGGAGGATTGAGAAAATACATGTTGACACTTGTAAAAATGTCAAGAGAGTATTTAGGTACTTATGTGGCGCAATTGATCATGTGATCTACTACCAATTGATGCTTGGAACTGATAGAGGATAATTTGTACATGATTTTGTTGATATCAACTAGGTTAATGATATGGACAAAAGTATGTGAACTAGCAGGTATGTGTTCAAATGTTTGGTGGAACTATTAATTGGATAAGTATTAGTCATTCACAAGATCATTGACAATGGAAGCTAAATACATGGTAGCCACCCATGCAAGCAAGAATGTAGTCTAGTTGTAGCAATTATGTTCAAAGATAAAATTTAGTTAGCAAGTTGTACGAATAGGTTGTGATAGCTAGAGCATTATCTTCCTAGAAAACAACCTTGCTTGTCATTCAAGACGAAGCACATTTATGTACACTTTCATTAGGTATATGGTGGAAAACAAGAAAGTATTACTAAAAATGGTAAACACTGGGGAAAATGTTTCAAATGATTTGACAAAGTTTGTGAGTGATATGAAGTTTTCTTGGTGTAGAGAGGCAATGGGCATTAATTCCTTATTTTACTGAAGCATGTTATTTCCTATTTTTGCAAAGAAAAGCACAAGTGGGAGAATATTTAGGTGTTATATTCTTTGTAGACGAAACTCGGTCGACCAGGGTGTAGTTATTCAACTTACTATTCAAGGTGAATCAACAAGGATGAAATTCAATAATCTAATTTAAGTGGATAAACTAGGTAACGTGTTGGTCAAGATAAATTACATAAGAGGAGAATTCATGATATAATCAATTCAAGTCCATAGTGAATGGTAAATTTAAGATAGGAATAGAAGTCAATATTTGATGAAATAGTCTAAAAAAATTGTAGTTGGAGACACACATTGTTGATGGAGACTTATAGTCGAGTGGTGATAAATTATAGATGAAATATGTCATAAATAGTTAGGAATCTTGAGATTCCTAGGATCGTAGCCAATGATCTTCATCTTTTTGTACTTGATTAGGGAGTTGTGAATTATGGTTTCTTATGTAAGAATGTTCTTATAAATAGAGCATGACATAAGGTTGTGAGAAGATGATGAAATGAATTGATTGCTTGATATCAAGTGAAGTAATGATTGCATGGTATTAAGTGTGGACCAAAGTCAACATTCACTTTAATGTGGTTGTGTACTTGGTGGAGAATACAAATAAAAATGAAGCTCAAAGGTTGGTTGGTTTCCCCAATTAAGATTTATAAGGTAAAATATTTGTTTATTGAGCATATATTTATGTGTTTTCCATTATCTATTTTCTATTGTAATTATCTTCTTTACATGTTTATGGTAATTGAGTCTAGAGTCTATTAATTTGGAGCTTGGTCAACTCAAGTTTTGGTTTAAGAGTTGTATATCAAGTTTTCGGGCACCAAATTAATTAGATGTCAAAACTTGATAGCATGAACACTTGCCATTATATATTGGTTGAATGTTCTATGTATACCTCAAATAGTCATCATGGATTTCAAAGAACTTTAAGTGAGTTTCATAAATAAAGTCATGTAGACACACTTTGAGGGATTTAAGCAGGCTCCCCTAAAATTTTCATCTCTTATTGTATGGATAAGTTATGAAAGAAAGGCCACTCTAGCATTATTCCCTAATTTTATGCCATACATGTTTTGGAGAATATGACACAAGAATGTCACTTAGATTTGTAGATAGTCCTTGACAAACCTCATGGCGACTCTTTAAGACACCAAACAATTTACCCCTTTCTTAAGGAGTGCAAGACCATGGTATTCCCCTAATTATAGGAAGTCAACCACCAAATGTAAATCCTTATCAACGCCCTTTTTCATAAAATAATGAAATTGAAAACATTATTCAATCATTTTTAGAGGTAAGAGTCACACATCCTAGTACAAGCCCTTTCCCGTCACTAGAATTCATTGTGTTGAAGAAAGAAGACACTTGGTGCATGTGTCCTTTTTATGCATCTCAATAAATTGATGATCAAGGACAAATTTCTTATAATAGTTATTATGAACTCCTGGAAGAACTTCATAGAGAAAAGTCCAACATTAGGGGAAATTTTAGGTCTAAAATGGGCCTTTTAAGGAAAATAATATAATAACATTTAAAATAATAAAATAAGAGTTATAAATTTTTGAATGGAAAGAAAGGGAACTACTTTTTTAATTGTTATTTTGACTTGTATCCTTATAAGTTTACTCAAATTTCAAGTGTATACACTTGTTGGATCTAGAATTAAATTCCACATCTAATGAGTGCTTACACTTGAAATTTGAGTAAACCTTTGAGGAGATTAGTTCCCTTCAAAGGTATTTGCACTTATAGTTGATGTCATAATTTTGAATCAGATTGGTTCTTTTAAAGTTAATTTTTATAGTGTATTTTTGGTTTTGAGGGGCATGTTTAACCTAAAAATTCTCCTAATATAAGTTTGATATGCATTCAAGATACCACCAAGTTAGGATGAAAAAGATAAACATCCTTAAGACAACCTTCAAAACACATGAAGGTCATTATGAGTTTCTAGTGATGCCTTTCAGTCTTTATAATGCTACATCCCCCTTCCAGAACCTCATGAGTAATATTTTCAAACCATTCTTATGCAATTTTGTATTGGTTTTCTTCAATGAGATCTTGATCTACATCAAATCATGGAATCACAAATAGAGCATGTTTATAAGTCCTTGCAACTGTTGATAAACAACCAAATATTCATAAGGCACTCCAAATGTGCTTTTGGAGCCCCCAAAGTTGAATATATGGGTCACATAATAAGTCAAAAGGGAGCACAAATTACAGTGATATTTAACACAACCATTATAATGAATGTCCACCACAAGAATGTGAGAATCTCGAGTACAATTGAAGATCTCCCCAACAAAGAACCTATCAACCTTACCATCACCGATCAACCCTTTTCCCTATAACCCTAAAGGGTCTACATATAAAATATTTACATTACCTAACATTATTTTTGTGAAAATCTAACTAATCTTGTCATCAAAATAAATATGTTTCATTACATAAAAATAAGCATCAACCAACTTAAGCTCAGAAATTATTGATACACATCTACTTAAAGACTCCATTTGGCAGGATCAAAACTATGTAATGACATGGTGTTCATCTTTCACATAAGAATACCATGTTCAAATCAAACTTACTCTCCTATTTGGCATGGTCAAAAGTGTCCAATAACATGTTGTTCATCATTTCACACTACAAATTATACCTAAAACAAAGGAAAAAGTGAACAAAACCCAAAAACACTCTTTCAAACTCCCTCTAAAATCAACTTATTATTACTTAATCAGTCTATTACCCTTTAAATGAAAAGGCCCAACATCAAAATTCATAAAAACATCAAATCATCTATCTCGGTAAACACAACTTAGCCTCATTTAAGAGACAAATCTGTGTAAGTCTCTTTAAGAGTGAGAAGATCCGAAAACCCTAACTTGACCTAATAAATATACTTACATCTCCCAACCTTAGCAATACATGCAAATTATATATTATATGTTAAATTTTAAAACATTATATGTTACATCTTATTGTATGTAAAATTAATTCAATTTCTATTTATTTATTCACTTATGCAATATAAATTCATTTTAATAGTTTAGAGTTAGTTTGATGGGTTGAATCTCTGTTGTTAAATCAGTTTTACAGATCGAGGCTTCAATAAACGAAACAAATATATATTTATTTTAATTAAGAACTTGATCCATAAAGCTCCTCACATCTTTTTGCCGATGTTTGTGAAACGGCCCTCTCCCGCGTCTTGAGAATAAAACTTAAACTTCGGTGTCGCCTCAGCAGCGCTGCCAATCCACCTCTGATACTGCCATCGGTTTATTGACACCAGTCCAACGAAAACAACAATAACCTAGTTCAGTACTTATCCATAAAAGCCTCAGTCCTTCCACGATGACAGCCACATGTCCCAAAACATTTCTTTGCTGCATGCGCCCTTTCAGCCATGATCGCCACACGACCCAAAGTCTCCTCCCTTTGCCACAAACCAGAAAAAACTAATCCCCAGCTCTCATTTGCCAAAAGCAAAAATCCCACTCCCCAAATTTCTATATTAATGGTCGCCGAGTTACCCGTTACTGCAGCCCGAGTCTCAGGATCGAATACAGCATAACAACGTAAAGGGATGCGATTATTTAGCTTGAATTGCAAAACTCTGTGAAGAGCTCCCAGAAAGGGGCACTGGGCGGTGCGTGGTTACGAGATGGAGGCGGCACAGCAGAAGAGCGAGAGCGTGATGGACTACTCCCCCGACTGGACTCAAATATCAGTGTTGTTCTTCGTTGTCATGGGCGGTGGTGTTCTCGCCTCTTTCTCGGCCTTGGCTTTGGCGGGCACCGTGGTGCTTATGTTAATACTGACCCCCGTTTTTCTGTTGCTCAGCCCCGTCATCCTGCCCGTGGGCGCCGTTATCGCTCTCGCCGCTGCCGCGTTTATGGCGGCGGTGACCATCGGGGTAGCGGGGGCGGCGGCGTTAATTTGGGTTTACAGGTATGCGAGAGGCCAACCGACCGTGGGGTCGGAAAAGATAGATCGTGCCCGTGTACGGCTTCTTGAGGCCGCCGAGAAATTGAAGGCGCAACTGGCTTTGGCGGGCACCGTGGTGCTTATGTTAATATTGACCCCCGTTTTTCTGTTGCTCAGCCCCGTCATCCTGCCCGTGGGCGCCGTTATCGCTCTCGCCGCTGCCGCGTTTATGGCGGCGGTGACCATAGGGGTAGCGGGGGCGGCGGCGTTAATTTGGGTTTACAGGTATGCGAGAGGCCAACCGACCGTGGGGTCGGAAAAGATAGATCGTGCCCGTGTACGGCTTCTTGAGGCCGCCGAGAAATTGAAGGCGCAACTGCAATATAAACTCTCTAATGAAAACAGTAAGGCTAATTTTGATTGAGGAATCTGTTTTCAGATGAATCATTCAGTTACTACAGTTGTTCTTGTGCAGAAACTCTGTAAATTTATATAGAATAGTGTTCAGATACATGGTGGCAATATCTATAATGAAAACAGTAAGGCTAATCTTGATTGAGGAATCTGTTTTCAGATCTTGTGCAGAAACTCTGTAAATTTATATAGAATGGTGTTCAGATACATGGTGGCAATATCTATAGCCTACTTAATAGAATCATTGTGAGGGCCTTAATCTCATTGCCCATTTGTTTGGAAGTTGTTAGAATTGATTTTTTTAAACATATTATGATCATTGAATTTTTACAGACTTCAAAGTATTAACATCAAATTGAAATACACATTTATAGATTTGGAAACATCAACGGTGGGTTTTTGTATATGCTTTTTTGCATTTTTTTTTTTTTCTAAATAGAACCACTATTATATATTGCATGTTTTGTATATACTTCGGATATCAGAGCCAAGTTTCGATCCTGACCTGTGGCCTAACCATTCTGATGGCAGATAATGCAGGATAATGTTTTTCTGCATGTTGTGAAATGCTTTAATGTGCAGACTAACACTTTCCTAAGTTCAATGGGGCTTTGTATATACTTTTTCCGTAAGATGTGAGAGGTGGAGATTCAACATTAAGAATTTTTTCGAGAGGTGGAGTAACTTTTTTTTTTTTTTTTTTTTTTTTTTTTTTTTTTTTTTTTTTCAATTCGGTCATTTGGTTTTTAATTATTTCTATATAAAGTTCAGATTACAATTTTATATACAGAACTTGAGAGTTGTAAGTAACTTTTATATACAAAACTTATGTGAGAGTTGAGTGGCTGAGTTACGTTTTATGTTGTGTTTTTTTCGGTTTATATATATATGGGTGTCCTTCCGGTCTCATGGGAGGAGTTAATTATGGAAGTCCGATCAGGTCTTACGTTTAAATTTTATATTGGAGTTTTACGTTGAGTAGTTACGTTTAAATTTTATATTGTAGGAGTTTAAATTAAATTCCAAAGGATTGATTTAGAGTTATTTCGTTTACCCGCTTGGAGAGCGGTGCCCTAGGGTTTGTATCTGCGCGCTAGGGTCTGGGCGAGCCCGCCTTCTCCCCAAGATGCCTGGGTCTGGGCGAGCCCGCCTTCTCCCCAAGATGCCTTGGGTTGGGCCCTGCCCACCATGGCAGCTTGGCTTCTATAACTTGGTGTCCGCTCCTTCAAGGATATGATCCTTGGTGTATACCTTGGTGTCCGCTCTGGTGTCCCCTCCTTCAAGGATATGATCTTTGGACGATCGCCAGACCAAGCTTCATTCTTCAAAAAGTTTGCCTTCAACTTTGTAGAAGTCACCTCCTTCAAGGATATGATCTTTGGACGATCGACAGACCAAGCTTCATTCTTCAAAAAGTTTGCCTCCAACTTTGCCTTCTACATGTCACCTGAAGGAAGCTATGGCAAAGAAGAAACTATGAATCCAGAGCAAAATGATCTACCAAAAAGAAATAAAGACAATGAAAAGATCAACCAAGGATTTTTGGGCAGACAAGGGCAAGACCATAGATATGACCTTCCATGCCAATGTTAATCCTTCTCAATCTCAGGAGCAGCCGCAAGATCAGGGGAAAAAGACAAAGAATAACTGTAATCCCAAAGCCAAGAAAATCCTAGAACTGGAAATCCATGACCTTGTGATCCATGACCTTGTGGTAGCTGAATATAGAGAATACATGCAGGAACACAATTATATGCAAGTTTGTGGGAATATGGCCAACTGAAAATATATGCAAGTGCATGGGAATATGGCCAACTGAAAGAGCCCTAAACTGGTGGATGCCCTGAACTGGTGGATTTAGAGCTCTAAACTGGTGGATGCTCTGAACTGGTGGATTTAGAGCAAATGGACACTCAAAGAGGAGATCAAACTTCAACTAGGCTCCAAAGGATTTTTCACAATCATCTTTGACCTCCTAGAAGATGGAGACAAAATTTTTGAAGGAGGATCTTACTTCTACAACTCAGTCGATTTATACATGAGATTTTGAAGGGAGAACTACACACCAGAAAAAGAGGATTTCACTAGGGTTCGAGACTGGGTATGCCTCTACTCCTTACCTACTAATTTAGTCTTAAAAGGTATAGGAGACCAGTTGGGGGAATACATCAAAATGTCTAAAGGCACCAGAAAGGGTCACTATATTTCCTACACCCGAATCTATGTATATATAAGCGTCTCTGGTGCCCTGCCAGAAGCAATCAAATTAATCTTCAGGGATGAAGTCTGGCTACAAAGTATAGACTATGAATAAATTCCCTTCCGATGCAGAAAGTGTCACGAGCATGGGCATCTTTTCCGAGATTTCCCTATCAATAAAACCCCTCAAATGCAAGAGAAAGTAAATGAACAAAAAGATAGCAGAGGGTTCATCAAAGTAATCTCCAAGGACAAGAATAACAAGAAGAAAGCTATCCCCAAGAAGAACCTATTCAAAGAAGCAAGACAAAATTAGTTCAAAGTACTGAACAATAACCAAGAGCAAAGGAACCCTAACGAAATGATAACAGATGAAGCAGGAGAGGAAGAAATGCACTTAGAAGACAGCGACCAAGATGAAAGGGATACAAGCAATATCAACAAAGGTAAAGAGCAAGCACTAGAGGATACAGAAATGCAGCAAGTAGAAATAGAGGATACAATAGAGGAAACTCTCTAAGGGATAGACCTTGCATCAATCGCAGAGGAATAGAAACAAAAAGGAATAAATGCCATATCAGAGCCTAAGTTGCAAAAAATCGAAGGAGCTTATCTTCTCCAGGAAGAACTAAAACTCAAAGCCCACCAACCATCACAAGAAAATACGGCTTCAAAAGGCATATTAGCCAGCATCCCAATGGAAGGATTCAACCTCAAAGCATCAAGAAGAAAGCGAGGACGAAATACCACCAGTTAGCTGCTTCAAGAACTGGGAGCCAAGCTAATCAATGAAGGAAAGGTAAAGGCTCTAGATCTATACCATCTCCATGTTAATGAATTTCATCTCTTGGAATATAAGGGGACTTAACAGCCCTGGGAAAAAACTCATCTTAAAAAGTAGAGTATTGTCTGATCATCCCGACATCCTCCTCATTCAAGAAATAAAACTAGACTCGATCACCTTCCCCTCCTTATCAACTCATGCTTCAAGACTTATAGCTCCTTGGCTAATTCAACTACTGGCTCAACGGGAGGCATCATGATTTTTTGGAAAAATCCCAAACTCGATCTAATATCTTCTCTGGCCACTCACCATTCCTTAATAGTGAACCTGAGAATCATAGGAACCAACGAGACCATTAGTATAACCAATGTTTATGCTTCGCACAAGGTGATAAACTGTATCAAAATGCTCCAAATATTATCCAATCTCCTTGACCCTCTGCACCACCCCATCAAAATCATTGCAAGTGATTTCAACATGATAACTAACCTATCTGAAAAGAAAGGAGGAACCCAGAAGTTAGATAAGGACTCTGAGGGTTTCCTTACCACCATTGAAAACCTCAACCTCATTGACATTCCCATTAGCAATGGCTTATTCACCTGGAATAACAGAAGAGGAGGAGACCGTCAAATAGCTTCCCGTTTAGACCATTTCCTCCTATTTGAGGCAACCTATCTTACCTCCTGGGAAATAAAGGTGAGAATCTTTCCACAAGCAGGATCTAATCACTGGCCTATCTCTCTCAATATTCAAATTTCCATGACTCCAAAGAATAACCCTTTTAGATTTGAGGCCTTCTGGTTGAACCACCCGAATTTCATGGAAAAAATGAAACAATGGTGGACTCACTCTCCTATCAGAAGTGGAAACAAAATTTATACCTTCCAACAAAAGTTAAAACATATCAAAGAGGAAATCAAAAAATGGAACAGAGAATCATTTGGCAATATCATTACAGACAAAAAAACTTGCAACATCAATTGGAACTTCTCCAACAAACCATAATTGAAGAAGAGCTTACGGAGACTAGTAATCAAGAGGAATAACTACTACAACAAAGTTGGCAGGAAAGAGCCATTCAACAAGAAAAGGTATGGCAACAAAAATCCAGAATAAATTGGATGAAATGTGGGGAAAGGAATATGGACTTTTTCCATAGAACAATGATACAGCACAGAAGAAATAATAGAATTCTGGCTCTAAAGAATCAAGAGGGTCATCTCATACACTCTCAAGAGGAGTTGGAACTAGAGCTCACCAGCTATTTCAGCTCTCTTCTCAAAGAGCCAAGGAATGATCAGGATTAGGATATCAAAAAGATCACCAAGAATATTCCCAAAATCCTCACAGAGTACCATAACAAAATGCTCCTTAGGAAAGTCTCCCTGCAGGAAGTGGAAGATGTGGTCATGGGAATGCCCAATGGAAAAGCTCCTGGGTTGGATGGGTTCACTATTGATTTCTAAAAAGCTTGTTGACCTATCATAAAGTTGGAGGTCCATGCCCTGGTGGAGGAATCCAAAATTTAGAATTCTTTCCTTAAAGCCCTCAACTCCACCTTTCTCACTCTGATACCCGAAGGAATATCTGTAGATTCCTCAAACAAATTCAAGCCCATAGCCCTCTACAATTTCATATACAAAATAATCTCCAAAATTTTAGCCAATCGAATCAAAGTAATTCTCCCTCTCCTCATCTCCCACCATTAGTCTAGCTATGTGGAAGGAAGAAAAATCATGGATAGCATCATCCTCCCTCATGAGCTTATTCATTCTCTCAAATCCCAAAAAATTCTTGGTATGATGATATAGCTAGATATGTCAAAAGCCTTTGACAAAATAAGTTGGAACTGTATGAGACAAATTTTGGATGCATTCGACTTCCACAAAGAAAGAATCAAGTTGATCATGGCTATGGTGTCAGCAGATTTCTTCTCCATCCTCGTAAATGTATCACCTTCGCAACCCTTCAATCCTATAAGTGGTATCAAATAACGGGATCCAATCTCCCCCTTCCTCTTTGTCATAATGGCGTAGGGGTTCAGTTGTTCTATCACTATTTCCCTACATGGGAATAAGCTCTCTGGTCTCTAGCCCCATCCTTTTGTCCCCCATACAACTCACCAGCAATTTAAGGATGACACTCTTCTCATGGGCCTCCCCTCCATCAAAGAGGCTTCATCTTTCATGTCCATCCTAAAGGACTTCTCCACTGCTTCTGGAACCTCCATCAATCCCCTTAAATCGAAGTTGATTTTCTTTAATACTCCACTTCCCATTTGCAGGAACATCGCCAGACTTTTGGCCATTCCTATTAGCTCTCTCCCCTCCACTTACCTTGATTTTCCCCTAACAAATAGGCCTCTCTCCCAGACCACTTGGGAGAACCTAATAAACGAGTTGGAGAAAAGGCTAACCAATTGGACCTTCATATCTCTAAATATGGTCGATCATCTTATCCTAGTTAAATCGGTCCTTCAGGCCATCCTGCTTTACATGTACTCAGCTCTGGCTTCCCCAAAATTGATTTCTAAAAAAATCAGGAACCGTCAGAGGAAATTCTTATGGAGAGGAGCAAAGGTCAAACAGAAATGGGCTCTGCTAGCTTGGGAAAATATCTGCAAACCCAAAAAAGATGGTGGCCTCAATGTTAGAGATATAGACCTCCTAGGAAATGCATTAGGAGCCAAAAATATATGGAGATGGATTACTAACCCTAACTCCCTTTGGGGCACCCTCTTGAAAGAAAAGTACACTCCCACCTTAACGCAAGAGAAAATCATTAGGCTCAATGGAAACATCGAAGTCTATGTCATCTGGAATCAAGCTTGGGAGAATAGGGACATCATTCAAAGACTGTTTTTGGGAAATAGGCAGTGGAAACAAGGCTCTTTTCTGGGAGGATGTCTAGAAGCAAAGGCCAAAACTTGATCAATATCACTATCAAAATATCAAGGTTGAAATGCAAAATAGAGGGAAGATCAAAGTCAACTAGTACTAGGGAAAAACTGAAGAAAATGACAGATGGAGAAAGTGGATCAATCACGAGGAATGGACTCCCCATATGGATCCCTAAACCTGGTTGGACCTCTCATCAAAGTTACAAATCAAGAAAATCCTCCATGACTCTATTGAGGATAAACTTAGATGGGGGAGGAACTTAGCAGGACACTTCATATTAAGTGAAGCCTACAAATACATAGCAAAGCACGACCAACTTTAACCAGATCTAAAATGGAATGCAATCTGGGATAGGAAGAACGGGTCGAAAATTTCTATCTTCCTTTGGTTAGTCATGCACAGAAAATTTTTAACATGGGATAATCTACGAAGAAGAGGCTTTATTGGCCCCTCAAGGTGCCCCCTCTACCAGCAAGAAGAAGAAAACCTCAATCATATGTTAAATGTCTTCCCATTCGCGTCTAATTTTTGGAATTGGACTTTTTGGTATTTAAAAGCTCTAATCAGGACCCCTATTCCATTCATAGCACCATTGCAAACTAGAGAAAGGCCTATTCCCCCCATCCTCTAGTTAACCGCACTTAGAATTTATTACCTGGTTTGATCTACTGGGCTCTATGGAAGGAATGCAATGCGAGAATCTTTCACGACCTCTCCATCCAGGAGGAATTCATTATCGTGAAGATCAAAAGTGTGCTCCGTGAAACTGTGACCTCTCTATCCACTCAGACTATCAAAGCCCCTTCGACCCCCCACGAAGTGAGAATTATCTCAATGTTGGATCTCCTTCATATCAAGGTCTGCGAAGTCACTCCCCTCCCCAGGCTTGATAATAAAAATAACACGCGGTGGCCGCCAGAAAAGGGGACTTTCAAGCTCAACTACGATGGCGCAATTAAAGGGAATCCATGCCCAGCAGGCTTTGGAGGGGTCTTCCAAAACTCTAAAGGTGAGATCATCTGTATTTATGAGGGAAATATAGGTTCAGCCACCAACAATGTCATTGAACTTCATGCCCTGGAACATGGCATCGTCATAGCGCACAACCTCAACCTTAGTCCTCTGATTGTTGAAGGAGATTCCATGTTGGCTACCCAAATTGGAAAAAAACTTCAGTAGGGTATTGATGTGGACAAGATCTCAGAAAATTGGTGCCTAAATAAAATAATACAACAGATCAAGAAAGGGATTGATAGCATGGTTGGCCTCCACTTTCAAGCAATCAGAAGGAAACGAAATAAATTCACAGACAGACTGGTGAATGAGGGTACGGCTCGTACCCTACACCTGAAGTCCTGAGCGTGGCAGGAATTGGAGGAAGGGAAACTCTGTCAGCAATGCGCATCAATCAATGAAGAAGATAACTACTCTACCGAACAATAACTATTCGTGTAGTTTTCTTCATTACAAGATGGATTTTTTTCTCAATGAGAAGGATAGGTGGAGGAAGCCAGAGTACGGGCTCATCCGTTGCTTTCCTGTATTCAAAGTCAGTGATGCCTCCTCCCCTCTCCCTTGTGTTCTCATCGTCTCTCAGTCTCATCCTCCCTGCTCTGCTGTTACTCCTTCACCCCTCCTTAATTCTCTGCATGCCTCCCCTTCCCGCCCCCTCTCCCTCATTTTGGTCTCCCTCCTCCTCCTAGCCTCTATAAATTCACCCCTCCCCCTTCTCCCTCTCATTTTTCTCACTTCCTCTTCCCTCCTCCGTTTTCCCCTCTGTTGGTTTAGTGGGTCCTGACCCAGGATCAAAATTAGTTTTGCCAAACAAATACCTACACTACTGGCCCTTTCGACATCAATCCGCGGAGCGTGGACTGAAGTCTCACCCGAAGCAGCATTGGGGGATGCTAGAACCAAGTTTCCACACCCAGAGATCAGTGTGATGTCATTTTATGCCCTAAATCTCCCTTCACGCAAATCGATAAGCCTTTATGGCTTATCGATATAACTCCTTTAGTCAGCCTCTAGACCTCCGTCGAAGGTCTACGACTGTCTTTCATGGACCTTGAACAGATTAGTCAGTTATTTATGCATGCCAAAGATTTTTCTTAACCCAGTAATTACGTAGATCAGCTTAAGTGTTCGATAACTTCAACATACAAAAAGATAATCTTTGTGTAAACGGTTAACGTTAATTGCATTCATATAACAATATAGATTAGGTAAAATAGCGCATTAACACATCATTATTTCATAAACCCATCATTCATTACAACTTAAAGTGCATTCATTCATAACAGAAGTAAATAGGTGAAACTCAAGAATTTCTACAATAACCTTCTTTATTAATATTGTGTTCAGCTTACAAACTCAAAACTTCCTTGAGCACTCAGCTGCATGGGTCTGCGTACTCAGCTGTGGACTCTACTCTAGGCCTTTGTGCACACAGCTGCTGAGCCTTTCTTCCTACTCTTCTTCGCTAACTCCCTAGACTTCTCCCATAGAACAACTTCATTACTTCCTTAGACATCCTAAGACACACTTATTTATACAATCCCATGGTCCGCAGACCATGGGTAGATCTTCAAAAGCCAACTCAACTTACATAAAAGAGGGTAAAACCATTTTTGACTCTTTAATTATCTACACACTCTGCAACCACAATTTGCAGAGACTTTACATCTTTATACAACAAAACTTGGGCTTTTACCCAAAAATTGACCCTAGGGGACCCCATTCCAAGAGGCCCCCAACACAAAGATCGTGACTCGCCCTCGAGTTACTCTGCTAGTGTGGAGATCTTACTATGAACATCCCCCAGCTCCACTTGTGCAACAACTACTTCAGTCGTGCTCTACATGGCGGCTTGCTTGATCTGCTCTACCAGTGGCTCTATGGTTCCTACACTATCCTGTTTTATTTTTTGTTGTGTACTCTGCAAGTTCGCCAATTTTTCCTTAATGTTGTCAGAGACAATGTAAGCCTCATCCAACCAAGGCCCCAATCTGGCTTTAAGGACTGCCTCTTTCTTCTGCATTTCTTCCACCTATGTAAGTAGTTGCTTCGCCTCCTACAACTTGGCAAGGCGTTGTGTTGTAGAAACAGTGCGGATTGTTTTCCTCACTTCATCATATTGTTGTTAGAGCTTGCAAAATTTTGTATTCAATCTCTGCAGGTTGGGATCTTCCTGCAAAGTCATTACTACCTCCATGGCTTGCTCAAACAACATGGTGCAGTCCCCAACCATGGCATTCACTGACGTGAATCCATATTTCACAGCGTCTTCACATTGTTCCCTTACCTCTATTGGGGTTGAAGGTTGTGACTTCAACTCCAATTTTGTGATCTTTAGGTTTAGCTTGAACTAAACTCTAGCCACTTTCGTCTTGGCGTCGTACATGCCCGTAGCTAGCTTTCTGATCTTTGCCTCCAACCACGCTTCCTCCAGTATATGCAGTTCAGGTACTATTCTCCTGGCTTCTACCATCGCAACTGCAAGCTGGTCGTTCTGCACCTGAATTTTCTTTTGTGCGTCCAGTGGTTCTGACTTCTTAGTGAACACTTATGAGGCTTAGTGCACGCCGCTCCCACAATCGGAATTCTATTGTCACGTGTAACAGCCCAAATAGATATCTAATTAAGTTATTAACATTAACCTTAAACTATGAAGTGTACTTACCTAGGCTTACTTGTGTAGAAGTAGGCTTACCGCAACAGGGTTTTGGGGACGACTCTCCTCCCAACCGTAGGCTCAATTGTGCAGGATTCTGCTACAACTAGCCACCCCCGAGCCCTCAATCAACAACTACTGCCAGTGCTCTTAAGTCTTAGTATACCATTCTCCCAAGAGAATGACAGATAGAATCTCGGAATGATAGAATGCAAGAATGCCTCTCATCTTCCTCACCATCTATTAAATAGAACAACATTGGATGGGGAACCACATGCACACACTCCATGTGTCTACATGCAACTTGATTTTTAGTTTTATTTCTTTACTTTTCTTTTGATTTTTAGCTTTACTGATTCTTTTGATTGCTTTCTTTGTTTTATTACTATTTATTCTTATTTAGAGCTTTAGTGTAGTTATTACTATTTTTATTTTTTATTTATTTCCTTATTTTTAAATATCATTTATGATTTATTATTTTTATTATTTATTATTAAGGGAGGGATGTTACATACTCTCCCACTTTAAGGAACTTCGTCCCGAAGTTAAGTTTTTATTATTAATGATTATTTTTGTATTATTATTTTCTTCATATTGCCAACACCCTCTGCTGAACTAGTATAACCAGCAGGCATCGAAAGTCCCCAACACCCTGGGAAATCTCAAGGAATCGCTGTCCTTTTTCCACTTTCGGCACCAGGCAGAAGCCTAACCCAGTCTGTATCCTAGTCCAAGGCTGGCCCCAAGGCTCGCGCCTGACTCAAACCTAATCTGCCCCAAGGCAGGCATCCGGTGACCCCATCTGCCCCAAGGCAGGCATCCGGTCCGGTACTCAATGACCCCGGGCATCTCGCAGGTTGGCCAACTCCCTCCACCAACTACTAAGGCGCACAGTCGCAGGCATCGAAGTCCTTTACATCCCTTCCAGACTTCGGCATCCCAATCCAATAACAAGCACCTAGCCTGGAACATCAGGCACCAAGCCTGGAACATCAAGCACCAAGCCTGGAATCATCAGGCACTCGGCCTTCTCAAGATGGTCCCATAGCTCTTCAAGAGCTATCCATCAAGAGCTATACACAAGACAAAGGAACCACTGGCATATGTAGTGTTGATTGAGTTTTGTCCCCAGCCCATATGGTGTTACTTATTCTCCCTCGTGCGTATGGGATCGCACGAGATCATCAAATAAACCGGCCCTCTCGGCCTATTTGTGGAGTCTTGTGAATCATCACATCTCAACATGCATCCAAGGCATTAACCATACCATCATAGTATGATAGGAATAATCCACATGCCAACTCTTGCAAGGAACTGCATGCTCACGCATGTCATAGATTTGTACGGAACTATCGCATGCGTCAGTTATACCATCACATTATTATATCCAGACATATCACGAGTTAACATAAATGAACCACATGTCAATAATCCTCATAATATAACATCATAATTCCTATGCCACATTATATATCACATCCATCATGAGTATTGAACATTAAATACTTATGATCAGGTAGTAAATGAAAATGTCAATATACCTTGACATAATGTCATAATTCTTATGCATATTACTATTATCGTATAGATACCTTATCACTATAAGAACCATATGTACATCATTATCTTCCTACCATGATATCATGAAACATCGTCAGTATGTTTTCATCAAGGTGTCAATCACTTTTCAATAATCATTTCGACATCTAAGAACATCGTTAAATTTCATAATTATCATCTTGAGTCTTAATCCCTCGTCATATATTCTTCCTTCCCAAAGGAAATTTTGGTGAAATTCATTACTAGTGATACCATCATTATCATCTATCTCAAAATTAAAATCCCATCCATTTACCATTTGACTCACTGTTTCCAATATCGCTATTGCAAATACTATTTCCAACATGATTTAACTCTATCTCATGCTTAATTGATTTGCACGGGGATTTGTTGATCAATGTTGACTTATTTAACAATTAGTACTTCAAAGAATTATTTTCTTATCTCATGGAGTTCATCACGTTCGATACCAGTTGATTGCTTAATCATAAATTGACCCTTTCCTCCAGTTGGGCAAAATACTCTTTCTTATTAAATAGTATCATTATTCAAGTTGGGCAACATTCCTTCCTATATCTTCCAAGTTATCATTACTTGGTCATCATGTAACTTCAAACATTACTCTTCTCAACTTGGGTAATACCTGAAAAATAAATTCAATAAGATATATGTAATCCGCTTATCCACATAATAAAATTACCTGACCCTACGTCTTGTTGTCCATAATTCATTCATATAGTGAGTCACTTATGGAAAACTTTACAATGTGGTTGTTTGTCATGTACACACTTATCCTTTCCCATCATTTTATCATACCGTCCAAGTTCCATAAAATTATTACCATAATAACTTCATTGGTTGATTGCCAATATTTCTTCTTTAGGTGCATCATCCTTAGATAGACCTTACAGTGATACCTTTAGAGTACCCAAGTTATGTTTATACCAAATTCTTCAAAAAGATTCTATCAATCACGGAGATGTGGTTCAATATCCACCAAAATTCGAAGAAGTGCTTCGAGTCTCGTGACTAAAGAATCTTTTTCCTAAAATACTACAATACTCTTCTTTTATGTTCCATAATAGGTTGTCTTCTTCTTACTGATTTACTATCTTTGTTGTGATACTTCTTCTCTACCACCTTAACTATCTGATCCAAGTTGGGCATAATCACATGAACTAATCCTTAGTTACCATCCTTAAAAATTTGCAAGTTTCTCCTTTCCATTTTTCTTTAGACAACTTTAACCATTATATACAATTAACCATTATACTCAACATCTAATTGAAATTGAAGTCTGTACGATTTGCCACTGAGACTGACATATACCATCATGTAGCTTGATGATGTTTAGTATACAAATGATATGAGTAGTAAAATGAGCAAATACATGTAATCTGCATGAAAATTTTAATGCAAAATTAAACTTATTAGAAGATCATAATGAGAGAGTTGTGTTCTTGTAATAATAGAGCAGAGAAATGCCAAGAATATATCAGTCCTTAGATCCCAAATTGGATAGCTAATTAAAGAAAAACTACAATGTGATGTGAGTCACTAGATGATCCAATCAATCCAGTAATTCACTTTTCAAGTGATCAAATATCATATTTCTAACAGTGACATCAAGTCACCCGCATATGCATGCAATGATAGCCAGACACTATAATCAGACACTCAATATCAAGATTCATCACTGAAGAAGCATAAGAGCCAAATCTACTCTTGATTCATTTCAATCTATTGTTTTTATATATTTTTCCCCTACTGCTCGTCATGCAGTCAACCATTGCCAAATTTGAAACTGTGTGATTGATTATGCAAATTATCAATTTAGTATTAAAACTTATAAAATCAAAATTCCAATGAGTAAAGCTTAAGAATATTAGTGGCAATATTGTTTTAAGAAGGTACATGATTCTGAAAGAAAATTCACCATGACTTTTGAAATGATATGTCACACCAATATTAAGTGTTCAGATTCATGACCTTATGTGCTAGGATACATTGAAATGATGTGTTGTATCTGTTTAAGCAATCATAACTTAGGAGAATTAAATAGACTGCTTTTAACAAATTTATTGAATGTATCTTTAGATTCTTATGGCTATTAAATGATTACTCTAAGGAATTTTTAGAAATCAAGCAACCAAAGAAATATTCCACACCATAAAGAAGAGACACTGCCACCCGACTCACAACTGGATCGGATGACTGGGAAGGTTATCCCTCCCCAACACCAAATAAAATCGTTTTATTAATTATATGGCCTGCCTGCAATCGCACCTGCGAAGGCAACACCATCCCTCACATTACAATACATTTTAGGCATAATAACTTCTTGGATAAGACATAAAATTGCCTGCATAGACATAATACATAAGTTCATAAGTTTGTTGTCATGGATATGCGTGCTCCTGCAAATTCCATTGTTCTTTTTGACAACAATGTCGAAAAATCTGCACACACTATAAAGTCAACAGTACCATTTACACAATCAATAGTACCTTTTTCTCATCCAAGGTAGATAATTGTTGCTTCTACAATTCGATTTACTCATGTGAAAATTAATAACAAGTATCATTCACCATCCTAGACTATCTCTTCATTACACATTAAAACCAATAATCTGTATCTAACCCAAAGTTAGTAATACCAATTCATCTGTAATTTAAAATATAAATTTAATCCAATTCTCAAAAGTTCAAAATAATAAAAAAAAAACATATTTTCATGGAGAGATACTAAATGTTAGGAAGTCATATAATGCGCATTGCAGATGTTGCTTTGCAACCGAAATTTGGAGATGGCACTATTTCTTTTCTTTCTGAATAGAAATTGTGTGATTTCCATAAACGTTAAGGTTAGTTTAAGTGGAAGCTCCATAAAATTAAATAATTGAGATTTCTTTCAGGAAAGTAAGTCTAACATCACGTTTTGAAGTAGAGTATAAAGTAAAGTGAATAAAACGTTTCCAATAATCATATTCTTCACAGGGATGGATTTGACTCTGTCATGCTACCCAAAGACTGCAGCAATGCTAATATGACACTATTCCGAGTGTGATGGTCAGAGGGTTGATCTGGCATCCCAAATGCTAGATGATTAAATCCCTTCTTTAAAGGCTGACTCGGATAGCACATAATATTGGTTCATATCAAGAGGCTTACACAAAATGTTATCATTAACACCAGGATTCAGAGAGCCATGCATATATGCACCCATAAAACTATAAAGCTTATTATACACATTTTTGCACGTTCTCGTAAAGTGCTATATACATATTACATATAACTAAGGATCATGGCCATAAAAAGTGCATTTTACTCATGTGTCAACAACCTATTTCTGTTTATAGCCAACAATAAAGTATCCAACATGTTCACTTATCTACTTGTTTAGTCATGTGTGTACATTATATGCAACTACTAAGTACTAAAAAGAAGCATCCATTCTATATAACCTTAATTATATCCTCTATGTCTGCATTATAGTGTACACCAAAGCTTTCTTTTATTATAACTTTTAGAAACAATAAGCTCCTCTTTAGAGGAAAGTTCTTTCAAAATTTGTATGTATAGGGTATCATCATCTTAGCATAAATAAAGATTTAGATGGATATAAGAATTGGCCAAAACAATAAAATAATATCACTCAAAAAGAGAAGAAAACTAAGCCATAGAATATATTCAACAGACGCTGCCATAGTTTCTAGCATGCAGGAATGGCAGAAACGAGTACGATTGTCTAGAATAGCTAGAAGCTTCACCTAATTTTCCAGGAAATTAGTTGGGAATAACAATAATTTAGTTGGGAATAATAGTCTTAAATATTTTAAAATATCCAAAAAAATAGAGGGAAATGGGGAAAATTTGAAAAAAAAAAAGCATATGAAATTTAATTAACGATGACACAAATACCATTACCATTCACAATTCCATAAAGTTTGAACATTTAATATGACATATTGATCAATGATAACATATTGTCAATTTAAACTCAAAAGGTCCCCTACATTTATTTGTCTAATAATTAATTAGAAAAGTTAGTTGATACATAGCCCAAGGACGTCAATGCCAAAATGAGTGAAAAAAATCACTGGTTTGCCTACCCCTGTATCACTCGTATTGATTTATCTTGGTTACAATCATTCAACATTTGAACGTCCCCCCCTCAACAAAATGCTTTAGTTTTATTCATTAGTATTCCATAGGCTCATTGTATTAGATTTGACCTTTTTTTTTTTTTAGCTCAGATAGTCTTCTCTACAGGACCATAGCACACATAGCTAGCAGGTTCAGCAGTAGCATATGCAGCACATTTAATGCGTGTACATAGGAGAGAAAAGGGAACATGCATGCTTAAATCTTAATATATTTCCAGTTTTGCTACCTTTAGTTAAACTAAGTTCACTGCTGTTCCAAATTCAGCAAGTTCCAGTTTTTAGTACAATTCTAGTTCAGTTCAGTTTTAATTCAAATGAGTTCAGAAGAATCAAGAAAACAAAAATAGAAAAACGAAACCCAAAACCTTTTCCAGGTCTCAAATACTCAACTTACTCCCAAGTCCGAGTAACTGGCATAATTGAAAATTTGAACCCATTGCCAAAAAAAAATAGACATCAGAAGTTCAGTCAAAATATCGATATGGTTAATGGCATTCAATTGCCCGATTCAATTTGTTTTTCAAAACAGAGATTTCCACAACCATTTATATTTCCACGCATGCACTAAATCTAAACTCTAAACAATCAAATTATATACCTACTCGGCCATAATTGTCCATAAGGTTCTCATTGTTTACACAGCACTATGAAACCTTGCTTACAAGGTGGCTGCAAGCTTTGTGTACTAAGAATGTTTCACAATTACATAAAAAAACGACTCCATACTTCTATCTGGGCTTCATCTTGACCATTTGAAATGGTGAATTTAACCATAAAAAAAAATGCAAGGATTCACTTATATCCCCACAAAAAGTACTCAAAAACATATAATACTCCATAAGAAAATTTGCAATCCATAGAACAATATAAAAATCAATACAATCTGACCAAAAAAAAAAAAAAATAGCCTTCCGAACAGAAATTGTGAACTCAGTAAACGAACGCCTTATTCATAACATTTCTTTGTGACCTCGGTAGACTAACGCCTTACTCGTAAAATTTTTGCGTATTGTATAATAAGAACAAAGTTAGATAATAGGATATCAGGTTGCTGAAAACAGCTCCACACCCAAGCAAAAGCCGGTGAACCAGAAGCAATGGCCCTCGCATCAGCGTCAGTAGTTCCTGTAAGTGCGAATGCAAATGCGGGTACTCATTTCTATACCCATTATCCTAAAATAAGAATTGTCTATTCTGTATGACATTGACTTCTGTTGCAGCAAAGTTCCAGGTAATTAGAGGACAAAGGGTTCAAGGCTGATTACAGGATTTCTTATAATATTTACTGGAGATTAATTACAAATCTTATCTTATTAACACTACCATCCATGCTAAATATCATATCATAAACTCTTGTGAAGTTTTAGAATTGGGGGACAAATATAACAATATTATTTGGGTGTTCGAAAAAAGCCCTGATTTCTAGCAAAGGCCTGCACAGACCATGTTGATTAGATATGTCCATCACAATGCATGCACTAAAGTTCACCCTTGTGATGCCTACAATATTAGTGAACAGAGAGACAAAACATGAAAAACCATCATTATCAGCAAGACCAAAGTACAAAAGGAAATACCAGTCATATTATTTATTAAAGTTGCCCCTTCTTTAGTTCAATTAAATTGTTTTGTGATCTCTGCGTTTAAACTGATTGACACAAATTTCATAAAACAAGAACAGATTCCAGATTCAGACTCTGTCCCGATGTTTCTTTGAACAACTTGCAATTTTTACGTCAATTTGTTAAGGGAGAATGCTTAGTTAAAAAATGAAACATGAAGTTCTTTGCTGGTTCCTATAACTTTATGCCGTGTGGTGCTGACTGAAACTTCTTTCAATGACAGGCTAAATAATTAACATCTATCTTATTTTTTTTAATCATGTGATTGCAGATTACTATAACTGGAAAGCCAAAGACATGCATCTCTCACGAAGTAAAATTGCTCACCTCCTTTCTTGAGTACCCCTGAATGCAATTACAATTGCATTGATATCTTCTGCAACACCCACAAAAGCCTGAAGGCAGTGCTGTACATCAACTATAATCTCTACCACCTGAAAACCCTCAGTCAAACCATTGCACCTAGAACAAGTCCAAGACATTAGAGCAATCAAATCATCCAGATAGACCGCAGAAGCATATTGCACAAGTATCTCAGCAAGTATTCGATTATAGACATGGCCACGGTTATTATGGCAAGAGTATTTGACCTCAACTCTCTTCCTACACCAAGTACAAATATACAGATAAAAGCCAATAAAATTGAATATTTGAGATTATGTGGTCCACCATGCTCCATAACCTTTGGTGAAACTTCTTCGCAAATTCCTGCAACTCCGAAGTTACTGAAATTTCTCTCTCAATGCGGAAACTTAACGTGATTTTTCCGGGCAGGAAGAAGGTTTTGATAATGGCCAACCTTTCTATTCGTTAAATCCAAAATTGTGGAATCAGAACTGAGAGCTGGGCGTTGCGTGGGGATTTAATTTTAATTGGTGTGTCATATACAGGAATCCCACAAGGTTGGATGTTCAAGTCCTCTTCTAGTGATCTCATGTACTGAATTTCAGTTTTCGTATGGTTAAAAAAATTCATAGATTCCAAATTTGCTTATAAAAGAAATACCTGCTTACACAGGCCAAGATGGCTATGTCACAGGGTGAAAGTGCTTCTAATATCATACAGATGGTTTCGTTTGGGAGGAATTGCAGAATTCCCAAAGTGTCTGGCCTTCGGTCCCATGGCTGCTGCGTATACCCGTCCATCCCTCTCTGCTTATTGGATGGGTAGGACCTTATTTTTCGACTTAGCAGTTTGCCACTAGTCTATCTTCAAAACACACAGATTTTAAATCAGGAAGCAACACTGAAAACAAAGTGACTAGCCTAAATATACTGTGTGATAGATTCATATAATCTGAGCGCACAATAGAAGCAGCTAAGTATAAATAAAAGCAGACACTTTCTTATTATTATGATTTCAATAAAAAGTGGAATAAACGCTTAAAGCATATTCATAAAGAATTCCAATTAAAACCCTACCCAACAGAGATTGCCAACCCAAAAGCACTCCAGATAGACCATATAAGTTTTTGAATTGCTGTCAGAGTCGAAAAGTTGCAAGAATTTCATGTATTCCGTTGTGTGTGTATGTATATGAGTGAAGAAAAAGTAACAACATACCGAAAAAGTTGCGTTGGTCTGCAAAATTGTGATACTCTTGGGGCTGTGGAATGACGGGCGTCACAATTATCAGCACAATGAAACAGAACAAGGCAACCAACCACACACAGGCCATGCTATCCTTAGTTCACGCCAGCGTCATCATTGATTGATTTTCAATGATAAATATTCAATATTTGATGATAAATATTTTTTTTTTCCTCTATCTATGCTAAAATTACATAAAAATGAATCTAATTCCAAACCAAAGTGAATACAGGCAGAAATGTAATCACCAAAACCAATCAGAATATAGTTATGCAGTGAGTATGCATTGAATAAGAAAATTTACGGTATAGTAAGGGTTTGAGAAAGCATAGTGAGGTTTTGAGAAAAAAATATGTCGCCTCCTGGAAGTAATCAACCTGTAACTTTAAAAAAACCAGTGAAGTTAAAAATTCCAACAAAGTAAATTTCTAGATGCCCATAGGCCCTGAGGATTAAACTATCCTCTGATACCATATGTAACAGCCCAAATAGATATCTAATTAAGTTATTAACATTAACCTTAAACTATGAAGTGTACTTACCTGGGCTTACTTGTGTAGAAGTAAGCTTACCGCAACAGGGTTTTGGGGACGACTCTCCTCCCAACCGTAGGCTCAATTGTGCAGGATTCTGCTACAACTGGCCACCCCCGAGCCCTCAATCAACGACTACTACCAGTGCTCCTAAGTCTTAGTATACCATTCTCCCAAGAGAATGACAGATAGAATCTCGAAATGATAGAATGCAAGAATGCCTCTCATCTTCCTCACCATCTATTAAATAGAACAACATTGGATGGGGAACCACATACACACACTCCATGTGTCTACATGCAACTTGATTTTTAGTTTTATTTCTTTACTTTTCTTTTGATTTTTAGCTTTACTGATTCTTTTTATTGCTTTCTTTGTTTTATTACTATTTATTTTTATTTAGAGCTTTAGTGTAGTTATTACTATTTTTATTATTTTTATTTATTTTCTTATTTTAAATATCATTTATGATTTATTATTTTTATTATTTATTATTAAGTGATTTATTATTTATTATTTATATTATTATTATGATTTATTTTGTATTATTTATTATTTATTATTGTTATTTATTATTTATTATTATATTATTATATTATTATATTATTATTTTTATTATTTATTATTTATTATTAAAGGGAGGGATATTACATCATGCGTGCCTGTGCAGTGTGAAGATACTCATTCAGGAGCGCAGCCAAGTTGAGGCTAATGTTTTTCAAAGAACTCACTATGGCCTTGTCATCGGCCATCTCTACGCTCAAGGAGCCATCTGGCAATGCGACTTCCCAGAGATCCAGCGATCGAACCATCTCTACTACCTGAGTGGTCCCAAGTGCCAAACTTGTTGGTGCAGCATTGATCTGCCCTGCTCCTACCTGGATCCTAGATGTTTGAATCTACAGCTGACACAGATCCTTCTGAATGTTGCTCAGTGTCTATTTTTGATGCTACTCAAACTGTTGCAACAGTTCTACCGTGGTATCCCACACCTTGTCACCTATCTTGTCCAGGTCGTCGTCTGTCAGAGTAATTGGATCTAGTGATGACCTTTCTGCCTTTGATTTCTTCCACGGACCTTCCTTTCCTTGTTCCCTGTACCTTTTGACCCGGAAGGGAGTGCTCTCCTACTCCTCTTGACCATCGTTGCCCTATTCTGACTACTCCTCCTCCTCTATTTGGGGCGAAGGAAGCTTACCACTATGCTCGGAGCCACGCTCTTCTTGTTTGGCCTACTACTTCACGGAACGCTCTGCTTCCACCCGGGCCTTCTCCTCGGCCTCCTTTTTTTGCTTCTCAACCAAGTGTTGGACCTTCTTCTTGGTCGCTTCCTTCTTCTTCTTCTCCATGGACTTGCTAGTGCCCATAGCTAGATCGTATGGAGTGTGCCAATCTATCAGCCAGCACTTGATGACCTCCTGAATAACGTCTTCTGTAGCGAGGTAGGGTAGGTCAAACCATTTTTGTTGTGGATCCTTCTGCACCTGAATGTATACACAGTGGAATTCAGCTTTAAACTCTGCGTACTATGACAGTTGCTCAAACACGGTTGGTGACAACCATGGCTTCTGGTTGATGGATATGCGAATGCTCACCTCCATCAGCACCCAAAATATTTTGGTCTCTGTGACGCGCACGGTGTCCTTTTTTCCCCATAGGGATGCAAACTTTGCAGTCACAGGAGGAAACTGACTGTCCTCTCGCAGATCCCAAGCGACAAGTGCATTGGAGAGAAAGAGCCAGGAATAGTGGAATGTTTTACTCTCGTCCTATGCTTTGTTAGGGTCCCACCCTAACCCCCTTATCTATGTAATGGGACCACGTCATAGTCAAGAGTCAATAAAGCCCATATTAATAATTGTAAGTGGTTAATTCGCAATTAATAAAGGAACCACAGTTAGTTGCAAATGGGCCGACGGTATTAGTAATAAGCGGTATTGACCCGTGGAATTACTTGTAGGATTCATATATAAAGGATAGTAACTCCCTACAAGGGGCGTCGTGTCTTATTTTTGTAATCAAGCTCTGCTCTATTGTAGGTTGCCCCCTCGAAGAGGCAAGTGAACATTACTCTCTGAATAATAAAGTCTTCGCTATTCTGTGTTCTGGATATCTTTTCTTTGCATATTCTGTGTTATCGGTCTTTTTTCTTCGCATATTCTGTATTTGGGTATTATTTGCAGGTCAAGAAGCATAACAAGTGGTATCAGAGCTCTTTCCAGGGCCGGTGGGATCTCCAATTAGTAGCAATTTTTTTTGGCTCGAGACGTGTTCCGGCGTCTTTAAACCACGGGATCTGTCGTTAAGCGCATAAATCTGCGGATTTGGGGAGGCATGCACGCAGGAAATACAAGAGGTGGTCACGTCTGTTGGACTCCCTTGTAACCCCTGTGGGTACCCTTCGAGTAGTAGCGCATTAGACAGAACCGCGCACGGACTGTCTTCCACGTACCCTCTGGGTATATAGGAAGCCCCATAGCTACCTTGAAGCCTCGCCATAGATAAAATTTCGACCGTCTTATGGCTAGAGTACACCGAGAACAGCACTCGGAGAGATTACTCGCCCGTACGATAGGGTAGTCGGGTGGTACGGCTAAGGGTACGGTCGACCCTCCTTAGTTAGAGCCTTGAAACATTGGGCCGAGTACTATTGCCAGACCCTTATGTATATTGCGATCTGTAGCACCTGACACTCCCCAAGACCCTAGTTCCTTTTTAGTCATCATCTCTTCCAGATCCGCTTAAGCAAAGGAGTGCAGTAGCAGCAAACATTGGTCCCAACCAGCCAGTTCTCTCAGATCCAGCAGACCAGAAGCATTGTGCAGGGTTCCTATACAAGGGTATAATTGTCACAGGACTTTTGGCCGCATTGACAGTTTGAGGATTTGGCGACTGCAGTATTGATCAAGAAGGAGTAAAACTCCGTTAGGAGTAAAAAAAAAAAAAAGTCTGAGATGTTCCGGGATGCTTATTGGCGATATAGCCCATTAAAATCAGGACGACGAGCTGAGCATCGTGGTACCATTCAATTAATTGGGAAAATTTTTTTTTGGCGGTCCCAATTTTTTTCATCACAACGGTGTATGGTAGCAACTAGAGCTCAAGCGATGGCCAATGAAAGGATGGAAAAACTGGAGGAAACGGTGAACAAAATCCACACTCAGCTGGACAAAATAGATATGGATAACATGTCCCAACTACTGAAACGAATGAGTCTCCAGCTACAGAAATGGCAAGGAGAGGGCAAGGAGGATTTGAGGTCAAACGGCAAGGAGCAAGCCCACAAGGAGGGGTATAATGGCTATGAAGGCATTTACGGTGAATCTAGCCACTCTCCTCATGACTGGCACACCCATCCACCACGCAATCAACGACTTCCTAAGTTGGATATGCATAAATTTGATGGTTCTCACCCAGCAGCATGGCTATCCCAAATGGACCAGTATTTCAAATTGAATCAGATCCTAGATGATGCGACTAAGCTTGTGTTGGGGAGCATGTACTTTGACAATGAATGGTGGCAATGGTGGGAATGGCATCAACGCTCCAATGGCTACTTTAGGACTTGGGCCCAATTTACCAAAGCTCTTAAAGATCGCTTTGAACAAGAAGACTCTTATTTGGGTCTTCTCACTAAGCTCAGACAGATTGGTACAGTAGAGGAATATATTAATGCTTTTTAAAGGTTAGCTTTCCGCACTAAGGGTCTCTCAGATGAGTTCTACATGGAATGTTTCATCACCGGTCTTAAAGAAGCCATCAGAGCTCAAGCGCTACTTCACCACCCTCCCACGTGGATGGAGGCTTGCCAGGTAGCTCGTAAGGTGGAACGTGCATTAGCAGCCAATACAATCGCCCAAATTTCCCCGCTAAAGGTCGTCCCCCACAGGCTCACAACACGACTCAAAAACTTAAGGTCCAAAAGGTGTCCCCTGCGGAAATGGCCGAAAGAAGGAAGCAAGGACTATGTTACTACTGTGATGAAAAATACTCCCCAGGTCATAAATGTAAGGAGCCCAAATTCTTTCAAATAGATGTCACTGACTCCAGCTCAACAGAGGAATATCCACCACTCGAGGAACATGAGCCGCTAGTGAAAGACAACCAACAGGACAATGTCTCTGACAAACCAGTTATTTCGTTGCATGCCTTGGCGCAGGGATTTCTTCCCCTCAAACGCTCAAAATCAGAGGGTTTATTAAACATCGCCCAGTAGTAGTCTTGATTGATAGTGGAAGTACACATAATTTCATCCATCAAAAAAGTCGCAGAAACAGTGCATTGCTTTGTCCGAGTAGTTTCTAACTTCCAAGTTCAAATTGCAGATGGAGGCACAATGAAATGTGAAGGCCGTTGTGAAAATGTCAAACTTCAAATGGGGGATTATCAGTTGAAAACCCACATGTTTGCCATACACATGGGGGGTTGTGACATTGTCCTCGGCGTTGACTGGCTCCGCACTCTTGGGCCAATCACAATGGATTTCCAGGAGTTGTATATGAGTTTTAAGCAGAACAACCACACACATACCCTCCGAGGACTCCAGACGGGAGTCCCCTCTATCATAAGCTCGCATAGGATGGAAAAATTGTTAAAAAATGGCACTCATGTAGTGGTAGCTCAATTTAATGCCATCCAAGGAGTCGAAACGAAGCAGCTGCCACTTCATCCTGAGATGCAACAGATTTTAAATAACCATCTGCCGGTCTTTGACAAGCCTCAAGGGCTTCCACCCTCGTGAGGGGAACATGATCATAGCATCACCTTGGTTCCA
>APFE031309129.1:112878-140261 GCA_000404065.3 Pinus taeda | reverse complement strand
GGATCCATATATAGATGATTACAGAGAGGTGAGTCATCTTCTGGGATCTTGATTAGTGTCCTCTCTCTGAGAGTTCCTCCTTCCACTTGGAGAATGATGATCTCTTACTCATCCCTGGTCGAAAATAGAGAGGCAAGTGTCAGAGGGGAAGCTTCTTGAAGATTCCATGATCTTCCACCTCGCATTTTTGTCCCTGCCAATTGTCCATTCCTGACCATCGCACCCTACAGAGGAGCAAATCAGTATGCATCGCACCTTGTACACTAGGAAGGTGATATGCATCACACCCTCTGCGTTGAGCTTTCAGTATGGTCCAGTTTTGACCATTTATAAGCAGTTTTCAGTGGAGAACTTCTGGGAGATGATGTAATCAGTTGACCTTGTTCCTTTAGGCAGTGAAGCAACACTTTTAGGGAGCTTAGGAGCCCTCAGTTTATGGAACTTTATGATTGGGGTTGAAGTGCCAAAAAATGTCTATAATAGTTGCCCCCTAAAGCATGAGGTCGTTAATCTTTCTGATGTCGGGTGAAATGCTTTACTATGAGGATATGAAGTTTTTCCGAGCTGGGAGGTGACTTGTAATAAGATACAATACAATACATTATTTTGACAGCATTTTTCATGATCTCGCTGAGGCGTGCATTCCCATGCTCAGCTTTATAAATTCATTCTCATGTACATAGGATAGACAATTGTCTGTGTGACAGACTGATGATATGGACGCATCATCCTTTGATTTGGATGATCATCTGTTCGGCAATGATGTACACTGGATGTTTTTTTATATTCCTAAATATATCACAACCCAGATGGATGAAACTAGATCCGGGGTCTTCAAAACTCGTTCAATCTTCACTCGGAGTACAAGTCAATCCATGTGAAAAAATGTTCTGGGGTCGAACATGGAAAGACATCGCCTGATTACCAGCCAATGATGTAAGTTGTTAATAGACGCGAGAGGAATCACTAATAATGACAATGACCCTCAAGGTACTACAGTACAATTCACGTGGTGTGAAAAGGGAGTTGGCGTCGAACACCACGTAAAATCTCTCGGTCGAAGGTCATTGATGTAAACCTGTCGCCGAAAGTGAGAAACTTGCCATTGAGGTATGAAAGCTTCAAAGTACTGAAAGGGTTGTTCCTAAGTCAACTTCTTGGATAATGAGCTGATGTCGACAAGAAGCGACTCGTCGCAGGAGGGCCTTGATGAATCCCACATCAACGACACGGAACGAAGCAAATGATTTTGGAGGTTAAAATAAAGTGATGGTACAGGGTTCAGGATGGCGGTCATGAAGGAATGAGGCATGAATGTATTGCAGTGGGTGAGACACAGGTGAATTGTCAGAATGACTTCTTTTGAACATATCGGCAACACTAACGATGGATTGGTAGCGTTAACTCCAAAGATGGGTGGTGTGACGGACCAATGGTGATGACCAGTGAACGGAACAACCCAACCCGGCATGGATGCAGAAGGAAAGTGTCATGTTCAAGAGCAACTTGCTACCAATAAAGTTTCTTCAAGTTTTCTTCCCAATTATCCCTAGTCATTGCTGACCAGTACCTCTTTATTTTTGTCAAGCTTGAGGAGGATAACATATGCTTGTTCTATAATCCGCCCTTCGGGCGAACCTATCGCTATATTTTAGCGAGCCTAGTGACAGTGAAACTCGTTCTCATCCATTTGGATGAGTTTGTTGCTATTAGGTTTTAACAAGTTTAACAACAAAGATAACTCGATCTCTTTCAATTTTAGAGAGTCTGAAAGAAATGGAAAGGAGACTCCAATGATTCTTTTTTGTCATATAATCCCTTAAGTATGAAAAAACGTAAAATAATATAAAAGGGATGAATTTTCGATAGTTTTAACGAGCCGAACAAGACAAGCGCTCGATCTTTTTGTGTAATAATCCCTCAGGTCCAAAATGATTAAAATCTAGAGGAGGGATAGCACTTCCGATGACTTTAACGAGCCGGAGAGGCCAATCGCTCGGCAATCTTTTCATATTTTACAAGTCAGGCGAAAAGAGCTTAAAGAAGACTCATTTTTTAGGAACGAGTGATAGTTTCGGGTAGCATCTGATTCCAGGTAAGATTTGGAATTTTCCAATCACGGCAGTGTCACAAGGATGGTTAATAGAATCACTCTTTGCAGATGTTCCTCGAAGGGGTAAACAATCATATGGGGGTGAATGATTGGCTAAAAACATAGTGGAGGTGATGGCGAGAACACGACCAAGGCTCAAATGCTGGCGATAAGGCATTCATGATGGTTATTTACCGGTTCATTTTTTAATGAGCTTAAACGCTGGGGGAAACATTTGCTCATGACTTATGTTTATTTTTTAACGAGTTTGAACTATGCGCTAAAACTGCTCGTGGAGAGTTTATTTTTTAACAAGCTTGAACTCTGTGACAACATTTCTCGCCAGTCATATGATAAGAATGTCTCATTCAAGATGCTATTTTGAAGTGGCTTACATCTCTCAAGCTTTGCCACAGATCCTTTCTTTATGCAAGTTATTCTTTATGCAAGTTAGGAAACAACTAGCCTTACAGGTTTAAAGGGTTCGAGGTCCTAAAAATTTTAAAAATAAATAGCCACTCTTCACTTGCATGTGGAAAGGTTTGCATGCCCCCAAGTATAGCGAAAAGTTTCCAGGTTACCAAGAAAGTTCTATCCGCATAGCAGATAAAATGCTTCCTCGACGATGTCTATCGAAACAGAGAAAGGTGAATGGCGCAGACGCATTCCACTCACATAACTTTAACGAAGGTATCTTATTCCAGCCTGATCCCATTTTCCTGTAAGGACGGGTTGGTCAGAATAGTCATATATCCTCCGCGGAAACCTACTCTATACCCAAGGTTTTCCTGCCGAAACAGACCAGGGTGCATGCCCCCTAGGTTTTAGTCACATCCTCCTGAATCACTCGCGCTCATCAGGTGGATGGACTAGAGACCGATGAGACATTTATTGCGTGAAAATACCATTTAGGGATGGCATTTGACTATTTGCGATGTGTGAATCAGGGAATGACATTTGGTCTACGAGCTTGACCATTCTGCCTTCGTGCAGAAAACACATTACTCTAAAGAGTGAGGAGATGATGGCTCCCATGCAATAAATATAGTTGCGTCCAAGGACTAGATTGTAATCCAAGGGTCCTTGAATGACCATCACATTCATGTGAACAGTTTTCCTTCTCAAAGTAATGGGCACATTTGGAAGGATCCCTAAAGCTCGACTGGTTCCTTTGTCGAAGCCTGTCAGAGTTCTCATTTCAGGCAAAACCGATGGCGAACCAAGCGCTTTCCAAGCAGTTAAGGAAAGGATACTCACAGAAGCCCCTTCATCGATGATGGTACCAACCATGACCATTCTGTAATCTTGTACAATGATTTCGAATGGTACACTAGCTGATAAACGGGGTCTGCCTAGTAGATTCCAGTCGAAGGAAACAACTAGGTTGCTTGGTGGTGGGACCGAATAGATGGCCGGATATGACTCTAATGAACTTCCTTCTTGCGATAAAGGAATGGGAGGACTACCCCCAAGTTCATCAGAGTCTGTGTTGATGAAAAGAATTTGAACGATGTCGTTCTCTTTCTCTTCAGTGACGATATCATTCGAAGATGAGCACTTTGAAGGCAAGACCGGGTCAACTGCTGTCTCGACCTTTTGACTTTTGTCTGGTATGGATGCATAGGATTCATTTTCAATGATAGACGCTTCAGCCGGCCACAATGATGGGCCAGCCAGATTTTCAACAAGTGGAGGACTTGGCAAGAGTTTTTTATATCCAGGAGGAAGTCGTAGCGGTGAAACTGGACGATCATCCAAAACTCTTTTAGCCTTGTAAAGGAAGGGACAATGGTGGACGACGTGATTGCGTTCACACAACTTACAAGAAAATCTGGAATTCCTTTTCTGTCCATGTGCTTCACTTTCACTGGTTGACGGTGAGAATTCAACATGATCATCAGAGTTTGATGCCACTGGATTGTGCAAACAAGGAGACCAGTCCCTTAAGATCCGGGGGATGCAGGGTCAATCTCAGTGATAGTGGTCTCCATTGCAAATGAGACAAGGAGATTTAGGTTTCGACAGTGCGGTGTGAGGATTTTCTTTAGATGATGCTTGGCTACTCCCTTTCGATTTTGGTTCCTTTTTCTTCTTTTCTTTTTTCTCTTTCTGCTTCTTCTTCTTCTTAGTTACTTGATTTTTAGCTTTACTGGCTTTATCAAGTTAAGAGGAAGGAGGAGAGGGAGAATCAGACAAAGTAGAAGATTGGGAGGCAACTCTAGTGTCATCTAGTTGCTGATTCGACTGTTAAGGAATTACGAGATTCTGAACGATAGAGGTAGAGAAGAGCCAGACAGGTAAACCAATTGTCAATCCTGGAAGTAACAAAGTGGCCATATGGGGTGCACCAACATCTCCCCAAGAGGAGAAGGGACTAGGATTTCCTCCAAGGGGAAATCCTTGGTTGGTAGACTCCTTTTTCTCAACCTGAAGATCAACGGGGGAATTTGTGATGTTATTCCGATTAAAATAAATTCTTAGATGCTTCGAAACAACTTGTTTTTTCAATTTTAAAGAGTTCAGAAAAAAAAAAAGATAACTCTAGTAGCCTTCGATTTTTATTGAGCCTGAAGTGACAAGTGGTCAGAGGAACTTTTCCTTTGAGGAGTCTGAAAAGGAGGAAAATGGACTTCTCTAGAGATCTAGGCAGAGAGGATTACCAAACCAATCACAAAACTGCAGAATACTTTTTACGGTACGGCAATCAATCTTCGTGAATGTTGTGTTTAGTGCATTACGATCGATAGGGCAGCAGACACGGCTTCCTAAGGATAAAGGATGCAGCCTATTGTGGTCTCCCAATATATACTCGAAGGTACATGGGAGCACAAGTCTGTACTGGCACTTGCCGTCTTAGAGTGGAGGAATCACCCAACCAACACTGAAAACAACAGTTACCAGGTTTTACGACTCCGAAATACGTCTCTAGCCTAGACCTATAGATGTTGTGCGTTAAGTTCCAAAGCATTGTTAGATTCATTGAATTTATTTTAAGTTGATCTTACTTAACAATTTTCCTTTCAGGTTCACCACGTGATGTGTATATAATTCCTAAAATGCAGTCTAAGATGATAAACAAACGTTTAATCTTCTTTCAGCAATGAAAATCCTAGCTACTAAGGGAAGAAAGTCAAGAATATTTTCTTCACAGAGCACAGAGCACACGCTAAATGCACAGTCCCAAATCAAACCAAGAAATCAAAATGCAAATCCACATGCATGTATTTGTTTTCAGCCTTCTTAATTTATGAATGATGTTAAGAAAGCTATGTGAAAATCTGAATTACTTTTAAAGCGACAGTACTCAACAAAATTCTTTTTCAAAATGAAGTGAAAGCAAGACAGACACTTTGCAATTTTGAAATGAAAATTGATTTTCGACACTTTAAAACTACTAATTCAAATCCTATGCAATAGTAATTGTATAATCGACTATCAAGAACATTGGGATTGTTTTCCAAAACTGAAAACGACAGCTACGACACTTTCAGATCTAGAGACGACAGATCGACTATGCTACTTTTTTGCAAAAGAGAACTAAAAATGATGCATAATACATAAAAAACACTTACAGTTCTTTGCACTAAGGAGGCAGAATAGTGCAAGAGAAGGGGCTTTTCGCAGAAGTACATTGACTACAGACAGCAAAAATCCTAAATAGGACTGAAAATAGTGAGAAAAAACCACAGTATGAGGGTAAAGTTAACCCTCCCTGACCATCGCACCTCTTACACAGTGAAACCAGTATGCAGCGCACCTACTGCACTCGAGAAGTGCGATGCATACAGTCTGCTTTGAAGGTAGGGTGTGATGGTACCAGTGTGAGACTTTAAACAGGTTTTCACTCATAGTTTGCAATTCAGTTCAGGTGTTTAGGCCAAGTAAGTAATGCTCAGTGTATGTAAAACACAGGGGTGATCTAAGAGGTTACTAGAGCCACCACTTAGGCCAATTAGATTTCTTGTAGATCTATTGTTTAATTCATAAAAAAAACCCAGAGATAGACTAAAGTAGCATTGATCTACTTTGCATTTGTATAACAAATGCAGTTCGAAGGCTAGCTGGCTTGACTTCAGGCTTCGTCTGTAAGTTTATAAAAGAAACAAGGATAGATAGGATAACAAGTAATCTAGTCATTTCCCCAGCGAAGTCGCCATTTTGTTTCCGGGAATATTGTTGATTCGGATGGTGCTATTCCCACTAAGATGGGTGGCTATCTTAGAAACAAACAAGTAAAGTCTACTATTGTTTTCTTTTATGAAAATAGACAAGAGGAGAACCAAGAAGGCCAATCTGAGTCTTGTGCTTGATTTCCTCTCCTTCTTGATAGAGCTTCGCTGCTTCTTCTTCATCTGCCCAGCTTCAAAAAGAACCTGTGGAACCACAGCAACATACTACTATCGAAGAAACAAAGATCTATATTCATAAATAACACAGGATCAGATGTGCGTTAACCATATAAATGCATATATAAACGAGTACACAAGAATATGGAAGGAAAAAAGAATAGCTTTATTAAGATGAAAAGTAGCAAGAGGATTACAACCATATGTTTTGACCCAGCATCATCCTCCAGATAGGAAGCCCTTCTTCACCTCAAGCAAAGCTTAGATCACCCAACACTATGAATGTACACCAGAAAACCAACAACACTTCTCTATAACATACAAAATTCCAGCCTCTGGATCTCTGTGATGAGGGATCCATATATAGATGATTACAGAGGGGTGAGTCATCTTTTGGGATCTTGATTAGTGTCCTCTCTCTGATATTTCCTGCTTCCACTTGGAGAATGATGATCTATTACTCATCCCTGGTCGAAAACAGAGAGGCAAGTGTCAGAGGGGAAGCTTCTAGAAGATTCCATTATCTTCCACCTCACATTTTTGTCCTTTGCATTTGTCCATTCCCGACCATCACACCCTACAGAGGAGCAATTCAGTATGCGTCACACCTTGTACACTGGGAAGGTGATATGCATCGCACCCTCTGCATTGAGCTTTCAGTATGGTCCAATTCGGACCATTTATGAGCAGTTTTCAGTGGAGAACTTCTAGGAGATGATGTAATCAGTTGACCTTGTTCTTTTAGGCAACGAAGCAACACTTTTAGGGACTTAAGAGCCCTCAGTTCATGAACATTTATGATTGGGTTTGAAGTGCCCAAAAATTTCTATAACACCAGGTGATGCCAGGTTCCACCCCTTTAGTGTCAAACTGTATACCTTTGAGAAGTGCTACATACAACACTCCATATAACGTCCAATATAGCACTATTAGTGTGGTTCCCATCCACCAACAATATGGTCGGCAGCCATTGTATAGTTCAATCCCCTAGATTAAAGTATCTCGGGGCATTCCCAATATGCACATACTAGTCGGGAATGTAACAGTTCCCCCTCCATTCTCAGGCATGCATGGTTAGTCATTGATAGACATGAGCGTTCGTTATGTCAATCAAGGACATATGGTTAGTTTTGTGGCAGGAGGGAATCCTCAAGGAGGTCCCAACCAATCCATGGGGGCACCCTACTCACAAATTCAAATGAGTCAAAGGGGCACTGCTTATCCTAGAGGAAATTCTATACCCCAACATCATATTCCCCATGGAAACCCACACTACAATGTCGTACCCCAAGGCAACTACTATACCATGTAGCCTATGTATAATATTGGGACTCAAACAATGGGAGGACCGAAAGGTTCCTCAAGTCATATGTCATCGCCTTGGTCCATGTCAAGGGCACCACACAAGCTGCCTTTCTTGGAAACGTTGGATATCCTTGACTTGTACAAACTTACAAACGACCCCATCTATCATAACTTACAATGGCCGCTAATCCTACATAAAATACCAATAGACATCCCCAAGTACAATGGGAAACAAGGGGAGGATCTTGGCACTGATACCACCACCTAACATCTTTGGAGTGTTTCTAACTCCATGGTGGATGATAGTGTATGGAAACTTCTCTTTCCCTACACCCTCACTAGCAATGCAGCTAAGTGGTACATTTTGCTACGACACGTGTTAGTAAATACCTTCGACGCTATAGCGATGGAATTCTTAAAGCACTTCGAGCTACCCATCCAGTATGAGACTGGGACAAATCTCCTCACTTCATTATGTTAGGATACCACCACCCACATCTCTGATCATATACATGAATGGAGACGTAGGTAGAGGTTATTCAAATCTCCCCTCCCAGAGTATCTCTTAGTGGACTAGTTCTGCAAGTCCCTACTCTCTCAAATCACTAAGGACGTCACCTTATGTGGTGCGGTAGCAGAAGACCAATCCATACCTTGTTCCCAACACTTAGATATGATATATTCATATCCTAGCACTCTTTACAATGTATCCCCAATGCCCCTTGCAACTGCAATGTTCTACTACTCCGCACCCTGGAGTGCACACCGATGGGATTGTCAGTGAAACCTCTGGGACTGCTGTAAAATGACTTACTACTCACATTGCCCAGATGTCAGTGGACCCCTCTACCAAATCAACTGCTCTTCCTACCACTGTGATAAACTTTGTGCAATCTACACAAAATCCCAGTGGTAAGAACAAGAAGAATAAGAAAAATACCGCTCCTTCTAAGGAGCATTCAACAAAGCAGTATAACCCAAATAAAAAGGCTATTGCACCCTCTAATGATGGAAAATATAAACCCACCCAATTCCCTTGAAAAATCTGTGCACAAGACCACATGACATATCTATGTCCGTGTCTTTAGGAATGCATAGTTTTCATTGCTAAAAAGGATACTGGTAGGACGCCCGTTGTCCTTAATAATCCTTTTCCCACTCAGCAGCAGCAAAACCTTATTACAAACCAACCCCAACCCCCGCAAGGGGGAAATGGTGGTTTACAACATCCTTTAGCTCATGAAGTATCTTCTACCATTTACACCTTTGAAATGGTAGATCTACAAACAAGAGTCAAACCCTATGGATCTCATGTCGCTCCTGCAGAGGAACCTTCATCAAGTGAAAAGCCACTGCTACCTAACGATTTGCATATCGAATCACTGGTTGCTGACCCTGTAATTGTCCCCCCCCAAAGGGGCACTTCGATGCATAATGCACGGTACATCTGCACATGCCACCCAAAACTACACTATGTCGGTGCTCGAAGTGTTACAAATATTCCCAGCACAAAGGAAAGCTTTGATTTTTGCTATTGGTGGTATCGACCCATAGGATTCCATGCTTGCAATTTTTGACATGGAAAAGTGTAAACCTCCCCTTTCCCACCCGCTTTCATTTTAGGTGCAAATATTTTCGAAACGTAAAGGTATACATAGAACTGTCATCGACGAAGGTGCTTCTACCTGTGTCATGTCGACTTCATGTTGGCTCACTCTAGGTTCTCCAACGCCATCCCCACCATCGAATTCCCTTAAAGCTTTCGATAGCCACACATTCATCCCAAAAGGTTACCTAGCTAGCTAGCCCATCACCTTGAGTAGGAAAATGGTAACTATAGATATCGAAGTCGTGGATCCTAAACTCGACTATAATCTGCTTTGGGGTTGCACTTGGACTTATGCCATGAAGGTCATTATGTCTTCAGTCTTCCATATCATCCTCTTTCCCTTGGATGAAAAGATAGTCACACTGGACCAACTATCCTTTTGCACCCCAGATTACTCTTCATTACCTAGCAGCTCTGTACCCCTAGTAGGTGGTGTACCTGACTCATACGTCAGTATTGGTACCGGTCTACTGAAGTCTTCTTCCCTCATGGGTTGTTTCCCTCTACAACCACCAAAGGTTTCATAGAAAGTCAATATGCTTTCATCTATTCCTCATGAATAGATCGATCCATGGATCCTACCCGATCCTTAACACATTGAAACATATGGAGAACAAATGCCATTGTCACCAGCTGAATTGGCCTACCAAGCCATTCAATCTACATCCACATCTTCAGTCACTTTGGTTACGACCAATGGTACCACTACCCCTCCCATAAATGCTCCTTATTTAGATCCACTCAATCAAGTCCTACCTATGGACAAAACTATTAGAGAGATCATGAGTTTCAAAGAGGAACCTTGGGAGGACTCGCACCATTATGTTTCGATATCTGATTTGGACATGATGCCTCTTCAAATCCTTCCATATCACACACATGAAGTCATTTCCTCACCATATACGACTATTCAAACTTTGGACTTGGAGGGAAACATGGGCAATCTTTCAAACATATTGCTCATCGATATTTCAGTCAAGTCATGAATCGTGGAAAACATATAGATTGAAGCCAATCACAATCCTGAGGAAATTGTGAGCTTCACCTACCCTTTTAAGGACTCTCACGATGTTTTCCCTTTTTCTTATGAGGAAATGCATGGCATAGACCCTTCTATTGTCATGTGTAAGATCAAGCATTCTTTTTATGGTATTTTTCTTGCTCGTTAATCTGAAAAACCTCGAGTCTCCTTGTTTGGGCTTGTTAAACTACTACAAAGAAGATATGAGCATATTATTTTATGGGATGTTTTCTCACTCTAAAAAATAAAAAATTCTCGAGTTTTTCATCGTTGGGTTCATTAGACACATACGACAATGGTCTGAGCAACTATTTTTCGCTCTTTTTCTAGCTCATTAAATTGAAAAAGACCATTAGAGCATTCTTTTTAGGCACTTTTTTCTCACTCATAAAACTGAAAAAATCTCGAGTTTTGTCTTTAGGATCGTTATAAATTTATAAATATGACCCCGAGCGTTGTTTTAGATACTTTTATCACTCGTTAAACTGAAAAATCCCGAGTTTTTGTGAATCAAGCTCGTTAAAAATCGACGGCAACAACAAGAGCACTTGCTTTTTTGGGACCATTTCTCACTCTTAAATAAAAAAATCACCAAGTTTTTCCCCTTCTTCGGGCTCATTAAATCTACAAAGAAGGAATGAGTAGTTCTTTTACCTCTTTTTCCTTGCTCAATAAACTGAAAAAGATACCTTGAGTTTTCTTCATTTGACTCGTTAAATTTTGATGAAGGTATTGATTTTGTTGTCAAATGACTCATTAAAAATTGACGATGAAAAACAAGTTTAGTCCATCACCTCGCACTCATAACAAAATGAGGTTGACATCTATTGAACATGGGTTTCTCTTTATCCGGATTCAATAGATTAACTCATGGAAAAGTAACCGATCCAGGTATACTATTAACCTTTTGTCGCACCCGATTAACAACTATGACAAAGGGACCACCATGGAGTCATTCATTACGATCTTTTCAGAGTCTCTAAATATGAAAATACCACAGAGTTGTCTAGTATGGACTCATTAAATTACACGGACAAGATATAGAGTCGCTCTTTTGATGATCCTTTTCAAACTCTCAAAACATGAAGATTGATGAGTTTACCTGTCTGGACCCATTAAACTAATCAGATAGGGCATAGAGTCACTCTTTTCGTGCTCCTTTTCAGACTCTTAAAATATGAAAAGCTCGACGATTTTACCCATCTGGACTCGCTAAACTAACCAGATGGGGAATGTAGACAATACAACTGCATTTAGTATTAGAAAGCGTGGTTTAGTAGTAGTCGTTCCCTTGAACATGGCACTCCCTCAGATAAAACTTCCTTGTGACGACCTCTCAATATGAATCCTACCATCGTATGAGTTTAGCCTAAAAACCCTGATGTTCTTGCATCTCTGTATCCTAATACGCTTTTGTGTTCATGAGTCTAGTGCTGCATGGTTAAAACCATCTTCGTGCCTTCTATTGTTTAAGGGTTAACCTTTTGTTTCCTCCATCAACCAATCAAGCATATCCTTTCATCATGCCCTATGTTGTTTAGACCCAATGCTTATATATTCCTCAAAAAACAAATAATTCTTGTCCTGTTTCATGTCGATTGATGTAGGACACATTATTGCCTACCTTTCGACAGGTATCTTCATATTAACTTCAACACTCTATCTAGGAAGACAACCCAGAAGGACGTTCAGTTCCTTGGTACATGCAGACATTAGAGGTAGGTGGCCTTGTGTTTTATAAGGGGTTCTCATTATTGGCTCTTGGTTAAGTGATTCTACAGGTGTTAAATGACAAAAACATCTTTCGCACTCGTTAGATTGTATTGTGCATCTTGGAGACCATCACCATTATTGGTGACCTTCCTCACATCTGTTAACAGTGTCCATTATTGACTGGTAATCAGATGATTTTGTGCACGTTCAACATCAACACATATATTTACATGTATTGATATATGTTGTTTGGTGAAGCGGAGATCAAGATCTTGGGTAGAGGCTTGCATCACTTAGCCTTGTCTCCTCTCCCAAGTTGTATATATTGTTTTTTGGAGACAACTTATCAGGAAGATTCTATTATGACACTAGATCTGCATTGTGCTTATCAATGGCTAGCATCGTCATATCGCTTTGGAGAAAATCACTCTAACATAGATACTGAGCATGGGAATGCCCGACTCAGAACATGATTTTAGTAGTTATATATATATATATATATGTGTTGTATCAGGTTTCCTGTACCACCCGAAGCTCCGATCCTCTCTCTATTTTTTTCGAAGAAGGAAAATTACAGTTAAGTAAAGTATTTTGTCCATTGTCGTAACCTTTGATCTCACACTTAGGACGCATCTGTTATACATCAAATTGGCCCCGTCATTAGCTCAGAGGGGAAAGACATGATAGCTAAAGCAAAGACCATGATCACATGCCTTGTTTCCACACTAACACTGGCTATGCACTGACAACCTGCTTTATAAAGCTTCTCTCTAAGCCTAAGGGTGCATTAGTGACCCAACTAACTCTAGTTTCTAGTTCGGGAACAACATTAGTGGACCCTAATGAAGTTCTAAGGGTTAAAGGAGTGAATTGACTCATAAATATCTAGATATTTGCTCCTACATCTACTTAAGAAAAGCAAGGAAACATCTCAAGTTAGACTTCTTTGGGGGATTTCTAGTCCTAATGAAGGAGGCAAATGGGAAAGAGCTGAAAAGCATGGCAACTTCATTGCTTTTACCCTAAGGAAATCATGGAGGAACTTGGCAACCCTAACTCAATTGCTACATAAGCAAAGCTAGGGCTATGGTGATAAAGGTGAGATCATTTGAAAGGATAGCATACTTGATTGTTGATCATTGCCTCAAATCATAAGAAGTTGTTAAGAAGGGAGAGAGAGAGAGAAGTTGGAAGGGTAAGGGAAGGCTGATGCAATAGATGGTTGTAATCATTCTTCCGAAATTAATATAGAACTACAGTTGTACTATCTACTCCGTGTTGTTGGTACTATCATTCATTAACTTGTTTGTCCAATACCTTTTAGCATGAGTAGCTTGGTTATATGTAAATAGTTGTTATTTTATGTATTCATGTATTAGTTATTAGAGTTGTATGTTGTGATTATGCTTGTCTCTTCTATTGGTAGGACTTGATATGGAGTCGGCTCAGGGTACTTCTACCTAGCTACATTGTGCTCTCCAACAAATCTACATGGAAGCTTGAAGTAATCTATTTGTCCTACTTTTATAGTTATTTATTGTTTATGAACATGCATGTAACTTTGTGACGGTTGCAGATAATCTTATAGTCTGCCAAAGGTCCCGGGAAGACCTTTGAGGGTATCTCCATTCTCCATACACCATGCATTTTATCCTACAACAGATAGCACAACCATAAAAACCGCATATTAACAACTACATTTACACATAGAACAAAAGAGGGAAAGAGGTCTTATTATCATATGAAAATACCAACCAATCTAGGGACTTCCATGTACCACCTGACTATAGATTGGTTTGAACCAAATATTTGTTTCAACTAATCACCACAGTGCCATATTCCAAGCATGAATGTGTGACTCTCAAAAAACCAACTAGGTTTCCTCAAGCTTTATCACAATCCCCACTGAATCACTAGGCCCTAAAAAAAGCATGGATGCCTTTAGATCTCTCAACCTACACCATGAGGAATTTGCATGTGTCCTAGCTATCCTTAGGCTTTACTGTATATCCTGCCATTCATAGTCAAGGATTCCTAGGCCTAATCGATACTCCATCCTCCAGGTTTTACCATATATCCCACCATCCACTAGTCAAGGATTCGTAAGCCCAATTGGGGTAACACACCTATAGCCTTTAACGTATATCCTGTCATTCATGAGTCGAGGTTTCCTAGGTGCACCTAGGTACACAAAATCCAACTTACCGCAACACCACCTTTTTATGGTCCAGATATTCCTAGGCTTTGTTTTCTTCTTCAAATACCACCTCACTCAGTTTTGAAACCATATTAAAATCCAACTTAACCAAATAAAAGAGGCCCCATCACACCATACCTATCCATAAATGGAAAGGAAATGCTAAAAATCACTTTCACACCTAGAAAAACCCATGGCACTGATAGCAGGGGAACCTAATATACACATGCATGTGCCATGCATGCCAAATCTAGCAAGGAAATCACACATGCAAATCGATACCTACAAGGAATCATGTTTTAGTTGTTTGATACTATTCTTCCTTGTTTTATAGTTTGTTCCCTTTACCTTCTTTTTCCTTGATTTTATTTCCTTGATCCAATTCTAGAGTGCTCCAAGAATGCTCAAGTGTTTGAGAGAGAGAATGGAGAGATATCTCCACTAAAAAACCATCAAAAAGCTTGGGAACAACTCCTTAGAAGCCTTGCTACTAATGAAGACTCTTATTTTCTTCATTTTCCATTACTTTCCTTCAATTTCTTCCTCACATGAAACATGTGACCTTTCACCTTCCTTTCCTCCTCATTTCCTTTATTTTCATAAATAAAATTCCAATTAATGCCACTTTTCTTTTTCAAAGCCTTTGTCATTGCCTTTGACAATTTCCTTGATCCATAATAAATGAAATGAACACCCACCAGGATTTTTTTCCACACATTTATCTTGGAATACATGTCCCATTACCTTGGTCTTATATACGTTTTAACATGAATTTTTAACTAGGGTTGTCACATTTACTTTTGTCACATGCATGTTTCTGGGATTTTCGCTATACTAGGCTGAAATTTACTACTTTTCTTATGCCAAATTGTGGAAATTTGACCTTTTATAGCATTGCATCATCTCATGGGACATGTATGAATTAGTGAATATTCCTAGAGATAATTTATGTTAAATACATATTGATAAGTCATCCTTTATTCCAAACCAAAGTATAAAATCCTTGCAACAACTATTCTCATGCTATAAATGTCATGGGAAGTTGCTAAAGGCCTCCAAGATTGGGTGAATTATTCGTAGACCATAAATCATCCTTGACTCCATGTCTCCCAAAAGACAAGAAGTTAATCCTCCATTGATGATCATTTACAATGCTTATTCTTTTCACCTCCCTCTTTTTATAGGCCTAACCTATATAGGTCACCTAGGGCATCAATTATCTCACAATCTATGCATCCAAACACCTCAATTTTTGGTCCACAACTACAATGAGGTTTTAATTAGAGACCCTCCAAATTTGAAGCAAATTTGATGATGCGATCTTGAGATATAACAAGACCTAGTTTAAGGACCATTTCTTTCCCTAAGTTTCCCTTGGCTAGTGTCCTCATTAGGATCATTGAATTCAAACCTCAAAGAAACTTTTTCCTTTGATTCTCTCATCCCTAATTACTTCAAGCACCTCATTGGCTGATTAAATCCATACCCTTGACCTAATTTTGTATCTTCTTCATCTCGTGTGGTCCCGCAACCTATTGATGACAATTCCACAAAGATCACACAAAGACCAATTCCCTATAAGGATTTCTAGGTCTAGGAATCATCTTTTCTAGATATATTCCTAAGCCCTAGCCTTGAAAATCCTCTTAGCCCTTCCTAGAGAGCATATCACCTTGCCTCCCTAGCAAGAAATCCATATAATAATTGAGTCTCTCTTGGGAATAAGCCTTAGGAATCACTCCATATCTTATCATTGACCCATCTATTCTTATGATTCCTCTCATACCAAGAGTCATCCCACAAATGAAATTTCATAAAGAGTAGGGAACCTTAGCTGAGGTAATAGTGGGTTATCACTCCTTTGTTTCCCCTTGACCTAGTAGTTGCTTTAATACAGGGTCCCCTCCTAGCACCCCTGCTAGTTTGAGTGATAAAAAATTTTGTGTGCTTCCTAGGGACACGAGACATATGTTTTGTTCCCCATAAGAGATATTGACGTATCATTATTGGCACCTCCATTGGAAGAACGAAGCCCTAGTTCTTCATTGAACTTTAAGGTCAATGCTTGTAGGGTGAAGCAAGCATCTTTTTAGACATATTTAAATTCACCCTAGCATCTCCTACATAATTTACATGTATATCTCAAATAGGGTGTCTTTCTTTGATGAATTTCCTACTTTGGATATCACTAGCATCCCTAAGCACCCTAATCATGTAACATGAAAGATGGTATGTGGGGTGCCTGCATTTGATGGTGATTCACTCTCCACAATTGACCATGTAGAAATATATAATGCACATGCTTCAAAAGATAAAGTGGTTCACCAAGATGTCCTTATGTTGTTGTTCATGAGATCTATTTGTTGTCATAACTCATGGTTTCATAATCACAAACCTAGGAGCATCTCATCTATTGAGGAGTTTGTTGATGGATTTCTTAGACATTTTCAAGTATACTATGCATTAAGAATTCAAGAGGAAGCCTTCATTGAGCATCATCAAGACATTTAGAATTTGAGTAACAAGGAGGAAGAAAAGTCCTCCTTTGGTTGACATGATGAAAATGATGATTTTGAGAAAACATGTGTTCGGAATGATGAGTCTGTGGAAAGCGAAGTTAAGGCTAACCTTACCTTTCTCAAAGATATTACTCTTTATGACCCCCTTTTTGAGAACCTTGGCTAAGGTAATCCCATTAGCCCCTTGGAAGTTGATATTGGAGATTACTTTCATATTGAAAAGGAGTAATTGGAAATTATTGGTCCTCAATTTGATTGTGCTTCAATTTATGATACTGATAGGGAGGATGAGGTTCAGATTAGTCTTCCCTTTATTTATGATGATATATCTATCGATACCCTTGGGAAGGAGGATCAATATTTTGCCTTTCATAAAAGAGGTAAGTTGGAAATAATTGATTCTCCTTTTTGGGAAAACCCTATATTCAATACTAATGATGAGGTATTCAATAGGGTCCTTTATCTTACCTACCTTCCTTTTGATTTTGGGCATATATCCAAATCACTAGAGCCTTTAGAATATAATTTTCAATAAAGGAGCGACATTGGATATGATACCTCACCTTCCCCATCACCTTTCCTTCTTGTTCATCATTTTGAGTCATCCATAAGTGATTCCCTCAAACCTTTTCATATGATCTCAAGTGACCATCATCCCTTTCCCCCTTTTGAGTACATTGTCAAGGAGAAGCCCCTCATTGAATATTCTTTATCTCCTTGGACATACCCTAAGGATTATGATCACTCAATGAACTCCCCTCTCCGATATGACCATCACATTGAGAAACTGATTTGTTGCACTCCTTTCTTCCCTCACCCTCTGTTCCCCTCCCATCATGACCTTGTGACATCCAAAAAGCATAATATTATGAGAAATTATTGTGATTGTGAGTTCTTGAGGGTGATCATTCATTCCACCATTGTGTACTTAAAGGGAAAGCCTCACACTTGTAGATTGATTTATTTTCTTATGGATTCCTATTACCTCGAATGGAGATCATATTTTCCCACCTCTCATCCACCTCATCCTCCATGCGATTGTGTCCATTTTTTCTTTTGGATGATTACATGATTAATCAATCATGTTGGCAAGAAAACGTATATTTATATGATGGCATGTTGGTTGCATTGGCTTTATGATAACACTTAATATTGGCCTCACTATATGCATGTTAGGGTAGGGCGAATTGCATGTTGTTTCTCTCATTATAACTAACATCATATGAAATTTCTCATGGTAGATTAGCTACATTTAGATTAAATTTTCACATTTTTACTTTCATATTGATTTTTACATAATAAGCATGTGTGGTCATAATGTGCCACAAAAACATCTTTCCCCCTATTATTGGTCTCTGATATGTGTAGGTAACAAGTTTCTGGTACCAAGATATTAGGGGTGTTTTCATGACCTCATGTTTGAGTATCTTCGTGCACATTTCGAAGAGTTCATGTCCCAGTTGTAGCTATATGTTACCCATCACCTATGGGTAGTGTATATTGGAGAAATGTTTTCTCCTAGAAGGTCATTACCGAGTAGCCAAAAACACCTTGAATCCACTAGATAGCTCAACGTGCCATCGTCTCTGCTACTAGAGCCATCCATGTGGTCCCTTGACCACGTTTCATGAATGTATGCTTGAAGGTGTGCATCTCGACCTTGAAGGTATGGATCTTCATTGGTATAATTGAGTAATTTTAGTTTTCATGGACACTTTTATGCATGGATTTGTGGGGGCATTCAGTAGAAAGAGTGGGATATGTTTGTATTAGTTTCTCCACACCCTAATTTCATGGTTACCCTTGTATCATAGTCCCATGGGATCTCCTTTACTAACCACTAGCTTTAGGTTTGGCACTACATGGAAAATACCAATTTTGATTGTGTGATCTCACTTACTGATACCACTTACATCACTCCCTTTCCACTCATTTTAGCCCCATTCATCTGTTTTCCCATCTTGGTCTAGATGTGTCCACTAGGTCCACATAGGGTTAGCCTCCCCTTGCCTTGTCCGCCACTTGGGTAGGGCCTAGAATGATGGCTCAGAGAAGGATGTAGTTAAAAAGAAAGGAGAAAATCCAATTTGGCCACTCTCAATAGGAAATTTACCACAAAATTCAAAATATGGTCGGCACATACAAATTTACCTCATGGGAAAAAGCCAAACACGATCTCTAACCCTTATCCATGTCCATCATCTGGGTTCCTATGGGCCCTAGATGAACCTCCTCTATCATTAATGAACCCATGATTGTCCCAAATATTGTTGGGCTATAAATCTCACCACCTTATGGGGTATCCAATACTACATATTAAACATCATGCTCTCATCCCCTCGAGCTACGAATAGTTGTGAAGAAAAATACATATGAGCCAAAGGATATATGAACAAGGTTGGAAAAACACAGGCTCTAGTAACTCATGTACCATAATTTATTCTCTCATACACTCACATGCCGAGGTGTGGGCTTCCCTTATTGTAGATATGCATAAACCATGACATGCAGTATGGATTATTTCCCCTGATCCCCACTACACTCCATTATCATATAATTTCCACCCACCACTTAAGTGATGTAACATGGACATGTCACCCCCTTTAGAGGTTCAAACCACCTAATAGGTTCCTTCGTTAACCCGCTATTGATCTTGGACACACTTGTACACACCAAAGCCCACTATGGAAGGCCATGCCACCATGAAGTGACCCATTTATTCCATGACTTGTAAGCTCATTTACTTGATCATTCTAATGATTTGTTGTATTGGAGGGCAAGGGGACACACTGGATCTTATGCAAGATTGCAGATGGGTCTCCATTTGGCCCTTGGTTTGCCTATACTGGGTCGTAGCCCTTGAGAGAGCCTCTTTGGCACTTGTAGGGTATTTGTTGAGAGTTGTGGGCCTCCAAAATAGCAAATATTACTTCATGGATCCCCATCATCACTCACAGATTGCTTGTGTTCCACCATTTAGATGAGGATGATGCACCTGGTTCACCATGCCCAATTGACTCCATACTTGCATCATACACTTGGAAGATATTCCAGGGATCAAAGGATCTATCTCGCAATAGAGGGAGGGTTTTTGTCATTATTATAGCCCTCTGAGATGGTTTACAAGAATTTTTGATCCATTTGGAGACCCATGATGATGTCCTTGTGTCCCCACACCCACTTGGGAGCACTGCAAGTTCTTGCTTGGAAAACACGATGAAAACCACTTTTCCACTATGCTTGGGGTCCATTTCTACACCATGGAACCCCTTGGACTTGATTAGTGATGAGCACCAGTATTGTAGCAAGAATGCTGCAACTCCTGGGCTACTAGCTTTACTTTATCAACCCGGGTTCGTACAAACTTGGAGGTGACAGTGTTATATACACAAGTAAGAGTGATGGTCCTACCTTTTGTCACTTGTTCACCTAGCGAGAGACCACTGGGGGTTTTCAAGTGAGACTTCTATGGATTTATAAGAAGCTTGGTTTCTTGATGAAAGAAAGGGAAATATATTCTATGAGAAATTTGATGTATTGCAATAATGAAAAATACCAAAATTCGATGCTAAATCTTACCATTTGCTAATTAACTGCTAAGAAAATATGCCTTGCAATAATGCTAGATTAACATGAACACAATTCTACTGTCTAAGCATGGAAGTTAAAAGCATCAAACATCACCATTGTGTAGGTAAAGGGACTGAAATAACTATGTTTTTGTCTTTTTGTTCTTTTCATGCAAAATCAAATATGCAAACTAATCTCTTGTGGTGATGTGGCAGCTGGTTTATGGATGTTTGGGAATGGATGGAAGGTTTAGGAGATGGCTAGATGGTGTCAGAGACCCTGCGGTGACCTTTGGGGGCTTCCTATAGGTTTTCCTTCAATTCAGCCTCAAAACAGGACACTACAAGAAAACCTACATGATGTACAAGAAACCTACAGGATTCCCTATATTTCTATAAGATGGAGCTGAGAGAAAAATGAGAGGTCTTGGAGGTGATGGAAGGCTTAGGGAAGGTGGTTGATGGGTGGAATAGAGCGATAAAAGGCCTAGGGTCACTCAAAAGTCAACAACAAGATTAGGAGATGGTTGGATTCACTCAATGTGCTTGGAATAATTTCTATGTAAAATGATGAAATTAGTGAACATAATGGTGAAAGAGAGGAATGATTATGGTGGATGAATGGAAGGTGATTGTGGGCTATGAGGTCTCTGTATTCTCCTTAAGCACCTAATCTACATCAAACATGTATAATTTCCAAAAGTTCATGTAAACAAGAAGCATTCTCATAAGCTAGAAAAGAAGAATTAATGAACTAATTGTCTACCTTATGCATGAGGAAAGTAGCTGAAAGGAATGTAATCATGGATGAGATATACTACAAGAATGAATATAGAAGAGATGGAAATGCAATCCTACTTTGCAAAACTAATCAAATTCTAGCTTAAATACAATAAACTCTAAATCTTATGAAAGAAATAGAAATCTATGTTTTTGGGGCTGCATAAGGGTCCCTTCCTCAAATCATGATCCCAGAGGGAAGAAGTGAGGCTAGGAAACCTGCTGATAGCCTTGTGGTGCTTCTTTTATCCCTGCCAACCCTCTACTCAGGTAAGACACAAATGGAAGAAAACTAATAAAGAACCAATATAATCTACACTACTTTGCAATGAAAATACCTCTAAAGACAAATTAACAATGAAGCTATGAAACTAAGCTAAACATAAAGATAAAAAAAGAGGAGCCTTAGCTACTAGGGTTAAGCCCTAACCCAAGAGCTTCAACCCTCTGTGTTAACTCAATGTTGGCTCAAAACAAAGCTCATTCTTATTACCAAAACAAAGAATTACATCAAAATCTTCCACAAGTCTCAAGCTCGAAATTAACTTAAAGTTTTACAGCAAAAATTCGAATCCTAATGAGGTTCTAGGCCTCTCTACTTATAAAACTGAAGTCCTCAATGACTTCCTTAAAATTAGGGAGACTTGGCTCCCAAACTTGAGATACAATAGCTCTTTGTATCTCACTTTCTTGACTTCCTTCTAATCCTCATGACTTGGTTGCTTGCACTCTAAGCTAGTGTGATAAATGGAGGAATATTCGAATGGGGGAGAAGTAAACCAGGAGGATTTACCTCCTACAATCCCTCTCTCTTTCCCCATTCGACTTTCAACCTTAGTATTTTCCAAAATTCCTTGATTTTCTCCTTCAAACCTACATTCAATGCATATTATTCCACTAGACATGATATCCCACTCTAACTCATCTCATAAAAAAAATATAATAAAAAACATGTAATAAGTTGTGATAAAAGTTGCTTTACTAGGCTAGGAGGTGAATTAAGGCCCATATAATTACCCAATGATAAGGCTCATCACAACACCCTATTAAAAGTGTTGCTCATCCTCTAAGAAACTCAATCAATATCCATATCCTTCATGGCTCTAGTGGCCTCCCTGACATCCCATGCCTCCGCTGTGGTTTCCCCTACTTGTTCATAGAACCCTGCTTTCTTTTCTACCTCCTCCCACTGCCTCTTTTCTTATTCTTCCCTCCTTCCTTCTAGCATTCCTGAGAGAAGCGGTGGAATGAATTTCAAGCCAATCCAATTGACTATGTGCCTTTGCATGGATTGCTTGTACATGGGTGTCATATTCAGTGCTCCTCACATTCTTTGAGGAGAGTGGTATTCTCTTATATTTAAATTCTATGGCGATGTGTTCCATCTCCTTAGGCAAGCGTGTATGATGTCATCCCCTAACAACCTGAACAATACACTACTTCAATTAAGGGAACCCGCGTTTATACACAACTATGTCTAATGCAACTAGCGTTTATCCAGAATACTTATGATTCAATTAATCCATTAAATGTTGATGTTTAGTTAGTGCATCAAAACTTCTTTAACGATATGTATAGTAAGCAGGTGCAGTAAAACATAATAGATCATCACACACAAGAAGCACACATGAACACCATGATATAAGGTGGAAACCCAATGTGGGTGAAAACCACCTGCTGCAAGTTGTCTCTATCTTCTTTTAATAAGAAAATTCTTTTAAAATAGTTCTGTACTGGTGCAGTCTTATACCAGTATGCAAGCTTCTACTTGCAGAAGGCTACAACATTCTCTCGTTCTCCAGACTCTCCTGGAAGGGAGCTACAACCCCCTTAGCTCTTGTACTAGCCGATCCACTTACTAGTACATAGGTGCTGGCCTACTGAAATGCTCCACCCTTTACTCGTTGTCCAGCTGCTACTGGAAGGGAGCTACCACCTCCTTAGCTCTTGTACTAGCTGATGTGCTAGTACATAGGTGCTGACCTATAGAAGGCAACAACCTTCTCTTTCTTCCTCCAGGTACCACGTTTCATACATTTTCATACTGGATACTCCTGAAGCACAACACTATAATCTGAAGGACACATTTCATCCAATTTTCATACTGGACCCATCAATATCATTGAAGCACAAAACAATCAATACTAGCATCATCAATTTCTGAATCACAGAAACACTGAAACCCTGTCAACAACACAGTCACTAGAACACAGAGCAGACTACAGAACTCTGCAATAACAATCAAACCCAACTACAACTTCAAACATCATACTTCATTATGTATACGCTACTACGATGAATCAAGTCCGCGTATAGATCTATACATATTCAATCATGACTTTGCGGTTGTTTGAGACATCAGTCATACCCAGATCATAACATGCGTACAATAAAACATGCATCAATAATTCAGATCTAGTCTATCCATGATCAAACTATATAAAGATGATTCATTTCAAACCATTTGATCTCGATCTATCCTTAGATCTTGTTCTCCATCAACCGGTGAGATCCCTCCTTAGCTCAATTCAAGCAATGCATCATAACCCATATCCTGCATACTGGATCTCATACTACATCATATATTCAAATATTTTTCCATGCATTTGCCTAATGATCTTCTTCTCCTTTTATAGTCTTAGGCCTTACTCAATAGCATGGTCCAAAACCATAACAATTCAATACCATGGACCCTGTTAACACCCAGGTTGTTCCCTATGACTCCCAAGGGAATACAGCTGGGGTAACCACTAACCAAGCTTTGGAGTATAGGTCCTAGCCTACCTATAATCAGAGAGGGCTCTCTCTTTAAGTTTTAGCTCTGTTTTGTGAAGATTTTAGGCTAGTTATAAGTTTCAGTTTTTTGTTTGAGACTTTGGTTGTGAACTATTGTCATGAGAAGGGCATGAAATGTGTGAAAGATGCTAGTCCATTGGGCATATGGAGTCAGAAATCTGAGACAGTCCTAGTGCCTATGATGGAGAAAGTTTTACTGCAAGGCTAGATGGCTATTCTTAATATAAATTCTGATTAGTGAGTGAAACAGTGGGAAATGGAATTATGGACAGTGTGATAACAATTTGAACAACAATTTCTACTTAGTAGCATACATGAATTACTAAATAGTAACTGTGAAATATTCAGGGTTTATTGGAGCAGTTAAGAATTCCAATTAAATAGCTGAAGTCATAGAAAACATTTATAGTAAAGACAGATTGAGATCAGGGTGTCTCCATGGACAAATCCTGAGCTATTCTTTTTCTTTCTTCCTAGATTTAGAACAACATATGAGAGATGTGAGTTAAAAAAATAATAAAACATTAACAGAGATAGAGAAAACTTATTATATTAAGCCATAGCACTAGAATCCTGTAGCATTCAATGGTTCCAAGACAACATGCATCAGTAAGACCCAATTCCTGTAAACTCCAAGCTTTGTTTATATTATTCTCCCAGACATTACAGCCGAGTTCTCCTTTTTTAACAAGAAACAATGACCCCTGCAAGCTTATGCGAGGGGGAATATATACAATCGGTTTTTACAAAATATCTGAACTGCTGAGTCACTTGATAAATTAAATACGCTCACCAACTTTACAAAATAGTAGATAAGGAAGTTATCGCTGCCCTAAATATAAAATAAATAGTCTTTAATTCTGTCAGAAATCTTCTTGACCTTTGGAGGCCACTGGTTTGGTTGAGCGTTCTACATTAATGTTGAATGATGTGTCTTTATGCTTTGTCATGTTGTAGCTTTCTCGGCCCTGTTACCTGTAGCTGTCAGTGTTGCTTTTAGTGGTCGAATCTTCTTGCTGAGTTGGCTCATTCCACTCTTCTCCAGTCATAGTGTATGCATCAAATTTTCTGAACATGATGACTTATGTTTTTTGATGAAAAACGTTTGATGAAAGCCTCCTGTTTACAGCAACAACTGTATCATTCTAATCCACCACTCATGTGTAGGCAATTGATGTCTCAAAATTGCATCTAAGGTTTCATCTGCCTCTGTGTATTTGTAGAAGTTTGGAGGCACTTCAAACAAATGTCTTATCTCATTCATAATAAAAAATAAGTTCTCTACTCTGTCATAGAGACTTTGCCTAGATGCTGGCCCTGTTACCTCTGAAGTACTTGATCCTTGAGTGATCTGATTGGTGGCAAATGTGTTCACCCTTTTTGCATAATTCTCATGTGATAGTAGTCCCCCTGCGTTGTTCAGCAAGCCAGGAAGACCTCTGCCCTGTAATGCTGCAAACTTATCCATGAATCTGTTGACTTCTGTTTGCATGCCCTGGCTTCTTCTATCCAGTGTTTGTACTAGGCTTTTCAATGTGAGGACCCTCTTTATCAGCTGGATGGTTTCATTTCTGTTGGAGATTCCTATTGCTGCCAGCTGAGGACCTGTGCGGTTATTAAGAATGTTGATCATTCTGTTGGCTATCTCAGGCATACTGCCTAGATATGCCCTTGCTGTATGGACTTCCTTCTGTGCTTTGCCTATGAGCTCCATTGGCTCATGGATAGTCTCAATATACTACCACTGATCTGTTATTGATTGGCCAATATTGGCCCACAAAACTGTCTTGACCTCAGCCACCACTTTGTCAAGGGTGAGCTCTTTCTCCAGCTCCTTTATCTTCTCTTTGAGAGATTTTATTTCTCTCCCTTTTTCAGCTACATTCTGCTTGGATTTGTCATATTTTTCATTTAGCTTAGCTAAATTCTCCTTGGCTTCATTTAGCTCTGTCATCTGGGCTTCTAGGATCTTGATTTCACTCATCAACTTCTGCATATCAAGGCTCGAAGCCTGCTCTGAGGTTGGTGTTGGTGCTGATGTTGATGGAGCTGTCTGCCCTGTGGGAGGAGCAGTAGTCTGTGGGGGCTCCTCAAGGTTTATGATCTCTGGAGGGGGATGAGAAGTTTGACATCCTTCTTTCTGCTGTAGGGCTGCCTACAGTGCAGCCTCTGTCCCTTCTAGCTTCCCTTGTGTTTGCACTAGCTGCTTGTGCAGTCCTACCAGCAATGTTGCTACATCCTGGTCCTGTCTTTGCTAGGCAACCTCTTCTGTTTGAGGGTGAAGGGTTTCTGGGATTTTAATCATCTTTCTTAGAGCTGCAAGGTCTGCATCTCTTATTTTCAACAACATTTGTATAGCTTTTGGATCCTTTGGGTCATGCCCAAGCTCTATGATTATATCCTCCAAAGACCTGATCCTGTTGTCTTTGACTTGAGAGGATGCCTTCTCCAACTCAAGTTGGGTAGCTGTATTGTTCAGGCTGTTTTCCAACCTATTTGCCAATAAGGTTTTAGCTACCAGTGTTGAATATACCATCTCACCCGTTTGCTTGTGAAGTTCTATTTGGTCCATAGGGTGGATGTCCTTGGCAAGAACCTCAAGGTTGGTTCTTATATAGTCTGTAGCTGACTGTGGCTGCAGCATGGTTGGCATGAAATGACTCATGGTCATTTTCCCTTCTGTTATGTCGTAGGATGACATAAGCCTCTGCTGATTGGTAGGGGCCATCTTAAGCAACTGGTTGTAGATCTGGTGCTTGAGTGGCTCATTTCTCCTTTTAATGTCGATGAATTGTTGCTTGATGCCTGTCTGAGCTCTCCTTTGCTGACTTGAGGAGCTGACCTCTCGTCCAAGGGTTCTTTCTTGTTCCTATTGAAAGGAATTGGCTGATGCCTCCATGCTCGGTGGGCCCATGCCCAATGATTGCCCAATAGGCATTTCTTCCTCGGAGAGGGGATTCATTCTCTGCCTTTTCTCCCCTTGATTTGTGGATGTGGTGAGGGGAGTCTCCTGCTCTCTATCCCTCTTCTTTCCCTTTTCTTCTTTCTGTGGAGTTTGCAGTGCTGAGGCCTCCACTGTCTTTTCTTGCCTAGGAGGCACATTTTCTTGAGCATGTTGCTCAGTGGATATTGGGGCTTCAGCTATTTGTTCTTGCTGTATTGGCTGCCCCTCTTTTTGCCCTTTTTCTTTCTGTTCTACTTGCTTTTCTGCTTGTTGTTCTACTATAGGAGGTGGTTGTTCCTGCTCCATCTGCTTCCTTTTATCCTTGCTTGATTCTTGTTGAACAGTTCCGGCTGCTTGCTGCTGGGTTGTAGAGGATGAGGCAGCTGCTCCAAGTTTCCTTTGATAGGAAGAGGAAACCTGCCCACAAGTTTCCAAGTCAGCCTCTTTCTCAATATTCTTTGCTTCTCTTTGTAGCATTTGCTCTCTAGTCAT
>APFE031309129.1:98190-108994 GCA_000404065.3 Pinus taeda | reverse complement strand
CAAAGTAGATCATATTGGCACTTCCCCTGCCAATCATGAAAAATGAAACCTATTGGTATAGGTAGCTAACAGACCCAATACTTGGGATCAACACTTATGATGAGACACCATGGCCCAAAACCATAGGTTCAAATACCAAGGACTAAATACCACGGACCAAAACCATAGGATCAAAAACTGTCGGACTAATACCATGAACCAACCATAAGTTTTCCCATGTGTGTGCGCTTTTCTCTGCATGAAAGTGCGTGAAATTTTCTCTGCATGAAAGTGCGTGAACTTTTCTCTGCATGAAAGGAACTTTTCTCTACATGAAAGTGCGTGAACTCATATCTATCTCTGCATGAAAGGAACTTTTCTCTGTGTGAACTTTTCTCTGCATGAATGTGCATGAACTTTTCTCTACATGAAAGGAACTTTTCTCTACATGAAAGTGTGTGAACTTTGCTGCACTATAATTTATCATCTGAGATGAGTGGGTTGCCATCAAGTACAACATATGTATCATAATTCCAACACCTGGGTGCAAGCTGAGGATCATTTGCAATTAAATTATGTGTGCCGATGAGGGCCATTGGATTAGACTGATTAGCTCTGATCATAAGGGGCTCTGTTTGTTATTTTGCCAATATATTATTCATTTTTGTGGCCCTTGGTTCCTCATGGTTCATCCATGATGCCAAGCCATCAATTGTAAATCTCCTAGCTTGGTATTAGGGTCCCATACATTCATTTTTGTTAAGGCCATGTTATGCAAATAAAACTCAGACATCTTGGCCGCATCTTCTAATGTGATCTAATCACAAAGATCAATGAACTGCCTGGAGTCCTGAAATGGCATAGTGCCCTTCTATGCTAAGGTCTTAATTTGGAACTGCATCCACTGTTCCTTAAGGTATAGGGAATAGGATTTAGCTGACTTCCTACACTGGATTGCTTCTAGAGAGAAACTAGCCATACATTCCAATTGGTTCTCTCTTTCTTGCAGTTGTCCTTTCAACCATGCATTTTATGTCTCTAACTGATTTCTCATTATGGCCTCTGTATGTCTCAAGGTACTTAGTTCTCTGCCCATCTTGAGCTTCTCCTCCATGTGATCAACGTCTTCCACCCCCTTGGATTTGGCAATCTGCATCCATTGATGAGTTTGAGCTCTCTCCTTCTCAAGCTCAACGAATAGTGGAATATCAAATTTTTGTGGAATGACCCTACCTCCTTCAATAAATCTATAGTAAGAGTCAAGGTTAGGTTGGGGACTAATTCATTTAACTTTGGGTCCTCTTCTTTTCTTTCTTGTGATAGGCTTCCCTCCTTATCCAATTTCTGAGTCTCTTATAGATGTAGCAGAGTATCCTGTAGGACTATTTCAGCTTCTTGTAGGTCTTGTTGTGTATCCTGTAGGATTGCGTTTCCCTTGGATGAGGTGGATCTAGTTATAGGAATTCTCACATAGGTGATAGGAGACTTAGGAGGAGGAATTTTCTCCTACTATTTAGGTTAGTCCTCAATCACAATGGGAATATTTGTTGGTGTTTGGAAATTCCCCTGCCTTATTCTTATGCTTTTCCTTGTCTTGAAATATAAGGGGGTCTGCCTCTGTCTTTTTCCCTTTTTTCTAATAGGGGTGCTAAGAGTAGTGAGGGAAGTTGTTGCTTCCATCTTAGTGGCCTCTGGAGACACCCTAGGTGTCTCCTCCTTGTCTTCTTCCTCCTCTTTTTCATTTCCCTTTTTCTCTCCATTTTTCCTCTCCTCTTCTCCTTCTAGATCCTCATCTTGTTTATCAGTCTCTTCTTTGTCATCTTCCTTTATTTCCTGATCATTCTCTTTCTCTTTCTCCTCTTCTTATTAAAATTCCTCCTCATCTATCTCATCTTCACCCTGCTTTGCTTCTTCTTCCTCTGCTTCAGTCTCTTTCTCATCCTTTTCACTGACAATAGGACTAACATCATATGTGAGAGCCTTGATGTCCTCCTCTATCTGTATGTCTCTGAAAATTGACCACTAGATAGGAATTATGAGGTTGTGGATGAAATCTTCTATGATGATCCATATTAACCCATGATGAGCTAACTGTTGGGAATTTCCCTCTTACACCTTTATGCTTGTGTCTATCAGTGATTGCAGAAGGAAGTGTGGTATGTTGAGCCTATGGTGAGGAGGTGTTTCTACTCCAAACCCAAACTCTTCAAGGAGCCTAAAGTGATAGCCATAGACCATAATATACCTACCCTCACATGATATGTATTTGATAAGTTGGTAGCTCACCTCATTGTAGGGATATGGTAGGCTTTCTCTCCTTACTCCATTCTTGTCTTCAATGGGTTCATCACCTTGTAAAAATAATTTCCTCTTGGAAATATGGCTATCTTCCTTGTCTTCCTTGCTCCATGGTACTCCTAGGGGAAGTGTGGTAACCCTGTTGATGAGTTTAGGGGTGAGCCCTATGGAGAGGCCCCTTACCACAACAGTGGCATGGACTCTGGTAAGTGGAATGAGGGGGGGAGAAAACTCTCATGCCACTTCATCATCATACCCTCTTAATTTTTTGAAATAACCCATCCAATTATGCCTTGTGAAGATTTCTAGCACTTGAGGGTGTTGTTCAATTATCATAGTGTTAATGGGCTCCCTTCTATTAAACCCTCCTGTCATCTTGGTTTTTCAAGTTTGAGAAAATGATAGTGTTGATACAACTGTTAAATGCAACAGTAAATAACTGAAATGATTGTGTGGATAATTCCCTTACACAGCTACCAAATTCACTCAAACTAGAGGATTTCTTGTTCAATTCACTTGAAGAAAGGGAAGTAACTATAGATCCTACCTCTTCATAGGGTTTTGTGTGGCCAACCCCCATGTTTTCCCCTTTGAAACTCCTCTCGGCCAATCCTGTAGAATATCTTTGTGTATCCTGTAGCAATCCTATGTGCAATCCTGTAGGATTTCCTCTCCATTCCTATAGGAAGTCCTATGTAGAAAAATGGATTTTTCCTCTTCTATAGGTGGCCTAGGTATGAGAGTGACTTTTCAAGATTGACCCTCGAGGAAATGCATGCATGAGTGCATGGGGATCAAAAAATATTTCTTCTTATGGACGAGTTATGTGAGGTGGTTTGCTGGCAGCGGAGGTACGCTTTCTATTTTTGGATTGTTGGTACCCACTACCACCTCACCATTTCCCCCTCCTCGTAATCATCTCCTAGTTCATGCCTCCATATACTTAACTATTTTTGTCCTGCTCTTCTCCTTTTTCTGACATGACTGTTGCCACGTGTGGGAGGACCAACATTTTTGTCTTCGTCAACTGAATGAAGGTGGCCAAGTTAACTAGCCACCTTTCACTTATAAACCAACTTACTCGTAACCCTTACATATTTTTACTACATTATGCAAATGAGAGAGTGAGCGAGATACTTACTTGTGGTACTAACCCTTGCTCCAGTTGTTGAAGAGTGGAGGTTTTTGTTGTGTGTTGGTTGCATGTTATTTTTTTCCTTCTTTTTTTTATTCCTCCCTGATGATTCCTTTGATATGCAGGTACCAAGTGTTGAAGATGCTGGTGCTACTTTGGAGCTCCTTCTGCTCTTGGATCATTATGTTGGAGGCTTGCTGCAATCATGATTTGTATTTTGTGGGATAGGCTGCTAGAGGATTTCCTACAGGATGTCCTGTAGCTGCTTCTCCCTTGGAACTCTTAATCATACACTCTCCTGGGATTTTGAAGATGGTGACATGGATTGAGAGGAAGACTAGGAGTGTGGAGAAATGAGACATACTCAGGTGTTGCTTCCTTTTGCTTGTTTCATGTTTTTTTTCTTGAAGACTATGACAAATATATATTTTTTTTGAAACTGATTTTTTTTTTTAATGGTGACTGCACAGTTGATGAAAGTTGACATAGGTATGGTAATGAAATGTTGATGTAGGGGTGTAATTTCTTTGATATAGTAGGTCATTGTTTTTTCCCTAGGGTCACTTCCTGTAAGATTCCCAAGCCACTGTCTCAGGGGATCCTGTAGGTTTATAGGGGCTCCTATAGAAACACAATCCGTAAAATAAATGAAAGGAGTGAGAAAAATGGAATAAATGGTGGAGTGATGAATGGCAATGAGTGGAAAAATAAAAATGTGAGTGAAATTGGTTCCTTTTTTATCCTCCTTTGTTCTCTAATCATCCTCTTTGTTGACCTACAAATAAAAATTTTCATGATCTTTTTCTCTTTTTATTTTTTTTTAAAACAACTACACTGCCTATGAGAGTTTTTCATCCTAGTTGTTTGCCCTAGGCTCCTCAAAAGAGGTTTTCACCCAAGGATCTTTTTATTTTCCTTTTTTTTTTACACCATTGGGTCACCCCAAGAGGTTTTCAACCCAATAGTAGGACTCAGGCGCCTCATGGAGGTTTTCACTCGAGTCCTTATTTTTCTTTTTCTTAGTGATTTGATGAGGTAGGAGCTAAAACTTGCTCCACTACCATCACTATTTTATTGATACCATCAACGAACTCTTGCTTTGACAATGGTCTTTTGTAAACTTTTAATCAGTGCCCATTAAAAAGTAAGGCAATGGCGTCTTCATCTATGGTTTTGATCTGCACTGAACCATTATCATGACATCTCTCTATAACATAAGGTCCTAGCCATCTTGTCCTCAGCTTTCCCTTAAAGTATTTATATCTGGAATCATATAACAAGGTCCAATCACCTTCTTGAAAGTGTTTATCCTTGATGTTTTTATCATGCCATAGCTTCATCTAAAGTTGGGTTACCTTTGTGTGTAGGAGGGCCTGCATTCTAAGCTCATCTAAATCATTTAACTACAACAATATCTCTTTTTGTGCACTGTTGAGATCTAGATATAGTTGATATTCCATACTTAGTTTGTTATACTCAAACTTAGTGGACAACAGGGCATTTTTCCCATAGATCAGCTCATACGGTGTGAATCTAATGGTGGTCTTGCAGGTGGTATTATAGGCATAGGTGGCCTCAACTAGTCTATCTACTTAATCTTTCCTGCTGTTGTTAACCACTTTGGTCAAGATGCCCTCCAAGGCTCTATTGGTCACCTCCACTTTCCGATTAGCTTGATAGGGAGTGGAGGTCCTATGCTTGATCTTGTGCTGGCTGAGAAAGTCTTCAATCATGTTGGAGGTAAACTAGCTGCCTTGATCAGTGATCAATCCTCTAGGGTACCCAAATTTATAAAATACATTCCCCCTTAAGAACTTAGCCACATTCTCCTTTGTTGCTGCCTTAATTGCCTTGGTTTCATCCCACATAGTCAGATAGTCAGTGCACACAATGATGTACTATTTTTTCTTTGAAGGAGGGTAAATAGGTCCAAGGATGTCCATGCTCCACTTGTAAAATGGCTTGAATGTCACTTGAGGTTGCAGAGGCATTTCATCCCTTTGAGTAGGCTTTCCCATCCTTTGGCACCGATCACACTGACTAGTATATATTTTCACATCCTGATGAAGAGTGGGCCAATAATAGCCTGCTTCTAACACTTTGAATGTTGTCCTCTTTGCTGCAAAGTGACCTCCACAAGGCCCATCATGACATGTCAGAAGGATGTCAAAGACTACCTCCTCCCTAACACACCTTCTCAAGATTTGATCTCGGCCAAGTTAAAGAGGTTTCCCCCAATCCAAGTGAAGGGGCAACTCTTCCTTATAATCTTGATTTTCTGTTTGGGAGACAAGTTCGGTGGCAACTGTGGAGATACCAAATAGTTTTCTATGTCAGTAAACCATTGAGAGAGAACTGAAATGGCGAACAAGTGCTCATCTGGTAGCTGATCATCAACCATTCCCTCTGCACCTGCAGGAAAAGTTGATCTGGAAAAATTGCCTGCAACAACTTTTTCCTTACTAGGATTATCAATAATAGTTAGATCAAATTGCTGTAATAAAAGCAACCATCTTATAATACGAGCATTCACATTGGATTTATTCATTAAATATTTGATTGCAACATGGTCAGTATGGACAAATGCCTGTAATATAATGCCTAAATTTGTTTAATGAATGCACAATAGGAAGGAGCTCCTTTTCAGTCATTATATAGTTTACTTTGGCCTTTGACACATTGTTACTAATAAAGTAAATGGCATAAGGCAAATTTTCATCTATCTAACCTAGGGATGCTCCTATGTCTTTGTGTGAGGCACCAAGATGAAAGTGAAAAGGAAGGGTCCAATTTGGGCCTCAAAGAATTGGGGCAGTGGTTAACTTGTTCTTCAAGATGTCCAAGGCCTCTTGACAACTTTTTTACCATATAAACTCAGAGTCCTTGGCCAACAACCCAAATAAAGGAGAGGCCAACTTGCTGAAGTCCTTGATGAACCTTCGATATCATCCAGCTAATGTTAGGAAATTTTTGACATCTCTCTGCTTTTGTGAAGGTGGGACCCTTTGGATAATAGCTATTTTGTTGGGGTCCACAAGCCTTCCTTGCTGAGATATTGAATGACCCCGTATGCTCCCTTTAGTCATAAAAAAATTCACATTTCTCGGGACTAAGAGATAGGTTCTTCTCAATAAATTTGTGAAATACCTTACCTAAGTTGGACAGAGCCTCCTTAAAATCACCCCCATAAGGTGTGAAATCATCCATATAGATTTCTACCGCATCATGGACCAACTCAGCAAAGATACTTAGGACTGCTTTGTGAATGGTGACAAGAGCATTGCATAGACCAAAAGGAAGGACCCTATAGGAAAAAGTTCCCCAAGGACAAGTAAAGGTGGTTTTATCCTGGTCTTCCGGGCTAATCTGGATTTGGTTGTTCCCACTGAATCCATCTAGAGAAGAGAAATTTTTTTTCCCTACCAAGCCATGTAGCACTTGGTCGATGAAAGGTAGAGGGAAATGGTCCTTCTTTGTGGCTTTGTTCAGTTACATGTAATCGGCACAAATCCTCCACTTACCATTTTTCTTGGGAACTAACAACAAAGGGGAGACCCACTCACTGTTGGAGATAGGCTAAATGAATCCTACATCTAGCAATTTTGGTTGTTCTTCTTTGACTATATCTTTAAGAGTTGGATTCATCCTCCTTTGGGGTTTCCAGACTGGCTTGCAACCTTCCTAGATATAAATATGGTGAGTACACACTGAGGGGTGTACTCCCTTCATTTCTTTGTAACTCCAAGCAAAGGCATCTAGATGTTCCTTTAGCATGTTCCACAACTTCCCATCTTGGAGAATAGAAAGAGATGGATTGATTTTCAAAGTTTTATGAGGGCCAAATTCTATGGTTTTGACATGGAGAGGATTAGAATCAGCCAAGTACACATCAATTGGATGGTTGTTCTAGGTTTCCTTTACTACTTCTTCTAGGGACAATGTACTCATAGTTGGACTTTGGAGCAGGTATTCAATCAAATTGTCTTCATCCTGTGGTCCTCTACCCATGGTTATTTATAGCATAGATAGTTGGGTAGTATAAACTTCATCTTCTTCCTCCTATTCCAGCCATAAAGGTAAATCATGTTCTAGAGATGGCTAAGGAGGAGGGTATAGGACTAACTGCTTGTTCGGTTGTGTTATATTCTTTCCACAACTAGCCCACGCAGTTAATCGGGGGTTAGAGGGGGGGAGGTAATAGGGGGTTTGAGGGGCACCCGTAACCCCACCTTATGGGGTCTAGGGCAGCGCCTTGGAAAATTTTGGTTTTGGACCCTATGTTAGGTTAGGCGGACCCACCTATGGTTTTGTGCATGATTTTCGCACATGTTTTTTGATGTGATGGTTTTTGGTCCATGGTATTGGATGCGATGGTTTTCGGTCCATGGTATTGGATGCTTCGGCATGTATAAATATGTATTATAACATTGAAAGGAAATAACAAAAAATCAAGCTGGTAGTCCCGGTTTTGGGATCCAGGGGAAATCTCTATGTATATATGTTTTATGTGTTATGTTCTCGCATTGTTTGTTTTTTGCGTTTTAGAATTCATATGTGGGTAATTTTTGTACGGGGTTAAAACCTACATTTGGTATCGAAGAAGTTTTGGCTTCAAGGGGATGCTTTTGTTGCTAAGGGGTTTCACTTGGGCCTGTGGTAGACCCTATTTAGTGGGATATCTGCGCGATTGATTTTGGTGGTGAAAGAAGATGGCGAGCAGTGGAAAGATAGAGATAGAGAAATTTAATGGTCAGAGTTTTGAGTTGTGGAAACTCAAGATGGAGGATCTGTTGGTGGATAAAGATCAATGGAACGCAATAGATCCAGGTACTAAACCAATGGCAGTGTTTGATGAAGAATGGAAGAAGTTGGATCGAAAGGAAAAGAGCACAGTATGATTGCGTGTCTCAGATTCAGTATTGTTGAATGTATCAGGGGAAGCTATGGTGAAGGATTTATGGGATAAGTTAGGGACTTTGTACCAATCTAAGTATCTAGTGAATAAACTATTCCTACGGAAAAAGCTGTATAACCTGAGCATGAAAGATGGAGACTTGGTGACAGAGCATGTGAACGCATCTAATATTGTGGTAAGCCAGTTAGCATCTATTGATGTTAAAATTTCAAATGAAGATAAGTGCATTAGGTTTTTGTGTTCCCTACCAAATTTGTGTGATAGTATCGTTATTGCAATAGGTAGAAATGCAACGGCCTTGTAGTTTGATGAAATAGTCTCATCCTTGCTGACAGAGGAGATGAGATGGAGATATATGGAGAGACAGAATGGTGAGGCCTTGTCTGTACGAGGATGGTCCCAAAACAGAAACAAAAATAAGTCATCGAGTGGGAGATCTAAATCTCTAGGAAAACTTGTAAATATGGTGTGCTGGAAATTAGGAAAGGAAGGGCACTACAAAAGGGACTATAAATATAAAGCTCCTGATAAAGGAAAGGGATCTAATGATGCTCCTTCTGCAGAGGTGAAAACCACATCAGATGAAGGTGGGGATGTGTACTTGGCTTCTTCAAGTACACATGTAGATCATGAGGCATGGCTGATTGACTCAGATGCATCCTTTCACTTCACTCCCCATAGAGAGTGGTTCTGTGAGTATGAGAAATATGATGGTGGTGATGTCTTCTTGGGGGATGATAGGAAGGCTAGAATCATTGGTTGCGGAAAATTAAAGTTGAAATTGCGAGGTGGAAGGGTTAGAACACTTCCGGGTGTTCTACATATTCCTGCATTAGCCAAAAATCTGATTTCTATAAGCAAGTTGGATGACGCAGGTGTAGAAATAGTGTTCGAGAAGGATACCTACAAGATGGTTCGACGAGCACTGGTATTGATGCGAGGAGTTCAAATTGGAACTCTGTACAAGCTACAAGGTAGCACTGTAATTGATGGGTGCAATAGTTCTGTGGTTCCTAAAAGTGGAGCAAAAAATCTAGTGGTCTCTCGAGAGAAGACCATGCTGTGGCATCAAAGGCTTGGACATATTGGAGAAAAGAGCCTTCGGATACTTCATGATAAAGGTATGGTAGAAGGTATGAGTAATAGCTCTCTGCATTTTGATTTCTATGAAAATTGTGTATATGGGAAGCAGAATCGAGTGAGTTTCCCCTCTGGTAGTAAGAGGGCAAAACAGATATTAGAACTTTGCACAGTGATGTGTGACCTGTGAAGGTTCCATCACTGGTAAGTCTGTGTACTATGATTTATTTAGATTATGACTTCTCAAGGATTACATGGATATATTTCCTTAAGAGGAAATCGAAAGTCTTGACAAGTTTAAAGCAATTTAAGCATCTGGTGAAAACCAGACGGGAAAAGATAAATCTGCTGAGGACAGTTAACGGTGGAGAGTTTGCAGTAAAGAAATTTGAAGAATTCTGTAAGAAGTGTGGTATAGCACGGCAAAAGACTACTCCATATACACCTCAGCAAAATGAAGTTGCAGAAAGAATGAATAAGACATTGATGGAAAGGGAAAGAAGCATGCTCAGTGGTGTCGGGTTAGGACAGGAATTCTGGGCAGAGGCAGTGGATATTGCATGTAACCTGGTCAATAGGTCACCTTCATCAGCATTGGAGGATAAGACTCCACAATAGGTATGGACTGGTAAGAAACCCTCTCTTTCACATCTGAGGGTATATGGGTGTGATGCATATGTAATTGGGACTTCTTACCGGGGACATCCCCTTGATAGGTTGGCGGGTCCAACACCGTCAACATTTCTGGTGCTAGAAGGAGGGCCAGATGACACGCTGAGTCCTCACAAATGTTTTGAATCTCTACACATCTATATGACTAATTACCAAGTTTCTCTTTCGGAATGTATGTCTTATGGAAACAATTTCATCATCCCGAAAAAGCTCTCAGATAACTTGTCTCATAAAACATTTGATGTTGGAGGCTATGTGGCCTTGGTAAGGTACGCGGTTGGCATTATAGCCTCATACTAAAAACATGGATTCTTTGAAGAATAATGAGTTGTGCGGTGTTCATCTACATGCCTCGAGGGCACCCAATGAACTATTGTTCCATGTTCCCCGAAAAATCCATTCATTATCTTGCTCATCTGGTCGCAGAGATTTTTGGGTTGTGTTATATTCTTTCCACGACTAGCCCATGTAGTTAACTGGGGGTTAGAGGGGGTTAGGTCACAGGGGGTTTGAGGGGCACCCGTAACCCCACTTAATGGGGTGCAGGGTAGCGCCCCAGAAAATTTTGGTTTTGGACCCTATGTTAGGTTAGGTGGACCCACCTATGGTTTTGTGCATGATTTTCGCACATGTTTTTGGACGTGATAGTTTTTCGGTCCATGGTTTTGGACGCGATGGTTTTTCGGTCCATGGTATTGGATGCTTCGGCATGTATAAATATGTAT